>LJJS01001012.1:1279-36204 GCA_001447215.1 Diaporthe aspalathi
ATAATAATATAATAAAATATTTAATTAAATAAAAAATATATAAAAATAAAAATAATTTATAAAACCTTATTATAACTTTAATAAACTGCTAATAGGTTTTATAAAATTATTAAATTTAATAAAACAAATTATAAAAGTGTTTAATTTATTTAAATTTAAATTTAAGAAATATTAATTAAAGATTTTTATAACTTTAAAAAATTATATATTAATGATAACCCAAGCCTTTTTTATTTATAATATTTATATATAACTCTAATATTTCATTTTAATTTATAATTAAATATTATAATAAAATAATTTTAAAAAGCACTCTTTAGCTTAATATTTTCAATATTACAATTATATTAAATAATTTATAGTAGTTTAAAGTTTTATTTCAAAAATAAATAGCTTCTTTTATATTAATTCTTTTTAAATACTTCAATTTAAATAAAAAATATTTAATTATAAAATTAATAAAAAAAAGCTATAAATATAAAAAATAAAAGCAATTTATAAAATATAGCTATAAAGGTTTTGTTATATATTTTCAAAAATATATAAACCTATTATAATATAAAAACTTAAATATAAAATAATAAAAATAATTTGCTTTAAAATAATAAAAACAAAATATAGTTTTAATAATAATACTTTTTTAATTAATTAAATTAGCTAAAGTAAAACGTTTATTAATTTTACAAATATTTATCTTTACTACCTAGCTTTTCAATACTTAAAAAGCTATAATAAAGTTAATATATAAAATACAAAATACTATAATAATATATAAAAGAAATAAAATAAAAAACTTATAAAAAGTTTTAAAAATATAAAGGTATAAAGAAAAAGGAGATAATATTATAACTTTAATAAAAATAAAAAAAGTAATTAGCTATAAGTAAAATAAAGACTTATTAATCTAATTTAATAAATTTAAAAAAGCAATATAAATAAATATAGTTTAATATATAACTTAATATTAGGTGAATTAAAGCAATTAAAGCGATAATTCCTTTTAGTGCTTTTATATTAAAGTGCAAATAAAGCCATATTTGTTTTAAGCGCTTTTTTATATTAAATTGCTAAGTGCAATTAACGCTTTTAGCAAACTAGGATAAAAAGATAAATTATATAAACTTATATTTATTATTATTAAATAATATAGCTTAAAATAGCTTTTTAATAGTTAATTTAAGTATTTATTTAAAATAGCTTTAATAACTTTTAATTATTATTATTATATTACTTAAAATAATTCCACTTTAAATGCCCCTTAAATATAAATCCGCTTACTAGGTTTATTAGATAAAAACCAGCTGTAATCGTTATAAGTAATTAGCTAATAATAATATATATAATATATAATAATATATTATATATTAATATAATAATATATTATATATTAATATAATAATATATTATATATTAATATAATAATATATTATATATTAATATAATATTTCTTATATAATTAGCTTTTATAAATTAAAAAAAACTATTCTTTTTAATTTTATTAATTTGTAATTATTTTTATAATTATTAATTAATATTAAATAAGTTATATATTATAATATAAATAATATTTATTTATAAATTATTTTATTAATTTATAAAATAAAAGGCAAAAAGGCAGCGAAAGCTGTAAAGACCTTTTTTTTGGCTATAAAGGTTATTTTAAATAGTTATATAACCCTCTGCCTGCCAAAGGCCTTAGCACCTAGGCGCTGAAAGGCGCCAAGCTGCTATTCTTATATTAGTAATATAAAAATAATAATTTTTTTAAATTTAAACTTTTAATAATAAATTTAATGTTTTATTATAAAAGTATATAATTAAAATAAATAAAAGTTAATTATCATTTTAAATAATATTAATATAATATTTTCTTTTTTTAAAAAAAACTTTTAATTATATAAAAATTATTATAAAATATAATTATTATTTATAATAGTTTATTTTTATAATATTATAATTTATATATAAATTTAAGTTTTTAGTCAATTTATTATGATTTTGTTAAGGAACTCCTTATAATTGCTTTCTTGTTTTAAAAAAATGAACAAAGCAAAATGGAGATTCGTATCCGGACCAAGAACAAATGAACTCGTTCTCCCCTTGCTCATCCGATCCGATGTCGCCGTGATCTCTGCAAGTCCTATAGAAGTAGGGAATATGTGATATGAAGTGCATCAGAATTGACAGCGAACAGCGTACCCGTGCCACACCGGGTGCATGCTGCCGTCGTGGTCTGCAAAACGAGGCGATACTCCTTGGAGAACATCACATGTCAGTGCTTCGGCCTTAGCCATGCTTGTATTCGGTCAATTGTGAGGCGTGGTCGTGTACTCAAGCGTCCTTGACGCGGGCGGACGCGGGCGGTATCGCTAGCCATAGCGATGAGGTCCTTGTAACCCACTTAAAGTACATAGCCAGCCTCCTCTGTTCTGTCACTGAGGCTCGGTGGATCTGCCACGAAACCAGTTCGGTCGACTGTAGTCTCACTATACTGAATCTGAGAAACAATATTTTGACAACATTGCAGATGGTGGCCCCTCCTCCGGCATTGTTACCGTGGGACGCCGGTCGAGGATGAGCTCCAGGAATTGCAGAAGCTCCAAGTTTGAGCCTTGGTCTGTGTCTTCTTTTTGACATGAGTCCGGTCGTAACATGACTCCGTACGTAATATCTAGCATGATTAAGCTGTTGCTTTCACCAAAAGTGCTCTCTACTTCCTACCAATGCCGAAAATCGATGTTGTTTAGCACCGTCCTCCCCACCTTTTCCCAACGCTACCTCGGGCATGAATGCAGGTTCTCTGGTGCCAAGGATCTTCTTAAGACAGCCCCGTTTCGATGTTCATGTGTGTGACACAGGAGTCTAGAACATGCATGCAAGTCCAGATGCGGGGAACATGTGTGGAACTGCCATTATCCCACCACTCCCTGAAAAGTCGGTCTCGACGTTGTCTGCGTCGTCCGGCGTATCCCACCAGTGCACCGTATACTGAGCGGGAGTACGGGACATTGTCACTGGGACTACGCATCATTTGAGATGCCTGCACTTGGCTTATCGGTTGTCGTCATCGGGGGCGGCATCGGGGGCTTGACGTCGGCTATTGCCATGAGTAAGGCCGGGCACAAAGTAACAGTCAGGACTCAGCAATACCTTCATCTTTTCTGGTTACCACGTCAGTATTTGTCTGCGCTCACGTGGCTGACACAGTCTCGCATAGGTTTTCGAGAAGCATGGGCTCTCGGGTGAAGTTGGAGCTGCGGTTGGACTCGGTTCAAACTCGCTGGACTACTTGCAAAGCCTCGGATTTGACATCGTCAGAGCCAAGGTTTGTAGAGGTCAGTGTCATACAAGGATTCCTACTTACGGGCCATTCACCTCTGGGGTCAGCCCCATAGACGCTTATTTGTTCAATTACGGTCGCCAGCTGGCTACTTAAGTATGGTTGCTAGTGCTAACCTGGTTACCAGCGAAAAACTCACAGGTACTCGATGGAAGAACGTTGGAGTTGCTGCAGGTCCTGCAGGTAGAGGAATCCACAGGAGGCATGGTCTATCGACCTGACCTACGCGAGGAGTTGAGGCGTGTGGCAGAGTCGCTGTCGTCGTTCAACAGTGGTGTTGGCGATGCCCCGAACCTGCCGTGCCGCCTTGTCGAATTCACAGAGGTAGTCGGCGTAGAGCCGGAGCATGGCATCGTCCACCTGTCCGACGGTTCACAAGTGGGTGCAGACCTCATCATCGCCGCCGACGGCGTACATTCTTCAGCCATGACGACAATACTTGGCGAGCCCTCCCCAGCTCTTCGGAGCAGCACCTCGGCCGTCCGCGCCGTGATCCCCGTCGCCAAGCTGCAGCAGACCCCCTCAGGCTTCACACGGGTTATGGCAGGTGTACCCGGCCGCAGTACATTCAGTGTGGCTCCCGACCACAAGAGGTACCTTTTGGGGTACTGGTGCCACGATTTCGAGTACCTCAACCTCGTCCTCTACACCCTCGAAGATATACCGGGAATGGTGATCCACACAATGCGCGGCGAGACGACCCTCGAGCATGTGGCAACTGCCCTGAACGAGTTCCATCCTGACCTCGGAACGGTCTGTGACCATTTGATGGATGTTTTGCCCCTGTGGCGACTTTATACACGACCACCTGCTGCCCGATACAGCCGCGGCCGTCTTGTCGCCATTGGCGATGCAGCTCATGCCATGTTACCGGTTCGTCGTGCTCACCCTTTTGATTCATCTCATTTATCAGTCGATGGCAAAGGTGTGGCTTTGCCTAGCACGCTTCACTGGTGGGTGCAAGACATCGGCTGAGCATGTGTATTGTTTAGCACATGGGACAAGGCGCCAACTCTGCCATTCTCGATGCTGCGGCTCTGGGTACTCTCTTTGCCGACCTACCAGATGGATCCCCTGAAACCATCTCTGACCGGCTTCGTCTCTTCGACGAGATCAGGGTTCCCCACAATTCAGCGGTTCAATTATGGTCGGAAATACCAATGTTTGAGCGTCCCACGAAAAAAAACGCCGAGGTAAAGGCTCTTCTGCCAGAACTGAACCTCCCCGGTAAGTCTGCACCACTTGGTCCGCCGGGCTCTGGGAACATTTACCTGCTAGAGGTGCTTTTCTGACTCGAAAAAAGAGACAACTCAAGAACTTGTGGCTTTCTTGCAAAGGTACGATGTTGTGAGTGTGTGCAGAGAAAGGCTTCAAATTTCGAATACCTCAGGCCCAGGGTGAGATAGAATCGGATTGATTTTCTGTTCGGGACGGGCCGACATGTGGAGGTAAGGGGCAATGGATTGAGACGCTGTTATGTAATTCTGAAGATAGCGAGGTATTGAGAAAGTGACGAGAGCAGGCCGACATGGTGAAGGAAGGCCGACAACAGCTGGCTGCACACGTGCAAGGGCCCGTGGGGATGCCGTCCATCCATCTCCACCATACTACTAAGTACGTTTCCACGGCCCTGAAATGAGAGTTACTGTGGAACTGGAGTCCCACGTTTCCCCCTTACCTGCTCATTGATGTAACTTAGATGTGGGAATCCATAATGGGCATATCGGTTACTTGGGTGGATTGGAACCGCCCCTGCCTGCTCCTCTGTGCACCAGCCCTCCTACATGTGAGTAACAAGAGGCTGTTTAAGTAAATACCAAGCCTTGATTGTTTTTTTCCCATGCTACTCCGAGGCGTATTAGGTACCTTGGTACTTGCTTCCAGGGTTCAAACGTTGTTGGGCAGGCAAGAGGCACGTGGGGAACGGCGTACCTGCAGACACCTGCATACTTAAGTAGGTACTTAACTTAAGTTACTGCATCTTCGACCAGCAAGCCCTTGTCTTCGTCTCTGATTCCTCTTCGTCTTCGTCTTCGTCTTCATCTTCATCTTCATCTTCATCATCCATGTGCAGCTCTTTGGTAGACAACATGGACAACAAGAACAACAACATCGTCAACAAGAACAACAACATGGACAACAAGAAGAGCAAGGTGGCAGACGATGCAGCTCCTGCTGCGGCCTCTGCAGCGCACATGGGCGGCGGCAACGTTGACGGCGTCTTCGACTCACACATTCGGAGCCCGACCCACCCCCATGCGGGCTTCCTGGCGCGCTATCAGGTGGCCGTTACCACCATCACCCCGTCTTCACTCGACTGCGGCGTCAACAACGGCGACAGTGTCAACAACGGCGACATTGTCAACAACGATGACGGAGGCAACAGCATTGGGGCCTGCTTCTGGCCGCGCGCTGCGAGTCGCACCCTCCGCCCCGTCGCTGTCACTGCCGACGAGCACCAGATTTTCGCCGCTTGGGAGGACAACGGCGGCAGCGCTGTCCGCCAGCAGCTCGTCGAGCTCCTCCGACGCGAGGCGCCCACCTTCACCATGCTTGGCCCCTTCATGGTCGACCAGAACCCTGCCTCGCCTGCCCGGCCTCCTTCAGCTTCTGCCAAGGCTACCACCACCGCAACACTCCTTGTCACAGTCCGGCCTGGCACCGTCTCCAAGGACGCCGCAAGGGTCATAGTCCGCGGTATTTGCTCTCTTCTCGACCAGTAAGTCCTTTTACTAGCCATCCATCCAGCCAGCGTCAGCCGGCCTTACTCCCCATTCTGCCTTCTCCCCTTCTATGGCCCAGGTGGGTCGGCTTGATCAACAACACCAAACTAACATTCAACAGGCACGGCCTCCTGACCGGCCTCGCCATCGAGGTGGCCGAGGCGGCTACCACCTTCTTTGCCAGCTCCCCGGCGAGCCAAGGACCGAGCCCGTATTTGCTCGGCCTTGAAGACAACTACTCGGCCACCCCGGCGCATGGATGCAGCGTCGGACCAGCTGCTGATCCCTCGTCTTCTGGCTCATTGGGCCCTGTGTTCCGCCTCACACAAATCTTCCTCTCTCACTCCCGTCTCCCTTATCCGCACCTGTTCCTCCGACACACGCTAACAATATCTTGTTACGTTTGCAGACTTCGCCCACGTTGTTCCTATCGATCCCAACCACCGCAGTGCAGATCATCAGTCAGCTGCAGCGGTTCCGTGCATCATTCAGAGCCCCTCTCCAGCCGACCACGCTGCGTGGCTCTCTCATCTCAAGGAGGAAGAGGCCTATTGGAAGGAGCACGCCGCCAGTGCACCCGGTGCACTTAGCATCAAGCTGTCTCATGCCTTCGACGATGAGGCCTCCAGCAACTTGAGGATCGCAGAGGCTTTCGACTGCAACCTTGGCTACCTCTTCAACAGCTCTGGTCTCGGCAGCACCCACGCAATCATCACCTCTGTTGCGGTCCAACAAGGGCCGCCGTCTCTCCCTATCTGCCGTCTGGACTACGCCACCGTGGAGCTGACCGCGAGCCGCTCCTCGGGTCCTTTCCCCCAGATCCACCCCGGTGGTGAGACCATCATGGGGCGGCCGCCTCATGCCCGGCCTAAGGGTGAGGGCATCGGCCTGGTCTTTGCAAGTAGCCGGACCACCGGCCACAGGTGTGGCCAGCGGGTCGCCTCCCCTGTCATCGTCCGTACCTACAGTGGCGACAACGATAGTACGCTTGTTAGTGAGACGTTGGAGCGGACCATCCTCCCATACAAGCAAGTCGCCAACATCGCCCGCTTCGCCGAGCGAGGCGGCTCTGGCGCGCTCATCTTCGACGCCCGCGAGCGCGTCGGCCGTCTCTGGGGCGGCATAGAGCGCCAGCGCCTGATGTCGACGTCCGTCGCCGGTATGCGGCTCGAAGTCCCAGTGCACGAATTGGGCGTCAACGTCCAGGACCTGGTCTTCTACACCCCCCTGGACGTCATCATCTCCGCCTTCAAGGATGAGCTAAACAAGGCCTATGGCGAGGGCAACTTTACCCTGCGTTGGGCTGACGACAGCGATGACGACCCCGCCCTCTAGGAACCAAGTTGGTTTTGTTTTTAATCCGGACACATCTCTCTCTTTTTTTTTTTCAAAAAGAAAAATCGAAATGCGAGCGGTCCCTTCACACAGTCGTAAACGCTCAAAGACCCAGCGTTTGATAATAAACACAATGCCGATAACAGTAGGTTACGAAAGAAAACAGGTCGTCTGTCGCTAAGAAAATAGCGACAGCCCGTCACACGAGCAGCCCAAGGCCAACACTCTAGCGAAGAGTCACACGGCGAGATTCGAGCTGGTCTCCTAGGAACCAAGAGGGGCATTCATTCACGCGCACCGCAGAATCTTGGGTGCCATGGAAAACGCTTAACATGCCGGTTTACCAATAAGGCTGGTGATTCACTCCCCCTCTATCCGCCGTTCATGAACAAGAAGAGAGTCTCTATCGAGGAGTCTTTACACATAGCGGCGCGATGAGTACTTTTTCCTTTTTCGCTGCGAGACTCGGCTTGTGCTAAGGCGTAAAGAGGAGCGAGGACCGCCGTTCGGTTTGGTTTGGTTCGGGCTGGTTTGATGTAGTTTCGCTTGGTTTCCAGCGTTCTATCTCGGTTGTTGTCAGCGAGGCGTTAGTGCGGCTGGTTTTGACTTTTTAGAGGAAGGAAAAGGGAGTACGGAGAAGAGAGCACAGAACTCGATTGAGGGAACATTGAAGAGACCCCATAGACAGGTAGATAGGTAGATAGGCCAATGCACATACACATGCATGTGTGATACTCGTGCAGGAGGCGAAGGGTTGTAGAAGAAAACGCACAGTCAGTCCACCCCAACCACCATCAGTTGACATGACATTTGCAAGCAGAGATTGGCGGAAGCCCTGATGGGCTTTACCTATTCAACACCCCTGGTTTTCAGATATGCCTGGGTGCTGGCGCCGTTGCATAGATGCACACATGCACTCCACACAGAGCTTAAGGCGGCCGGCAATATTGACGCAAGGCGAAATCGTCGATGCAGTAACATTGCCAACAGTCACCGGGGCAGGTTGTTGATAATTACTACGTACTTCAACGGCAGTCCCCCAGCGGGTTCAAGTAGCAGGCGGGTAGAAGGTGAATTAGACGAGTGGCCCCCCGGGCCATGCATCCTTGAACCTGACAGGGAGCGGATCGGTGAAGACCAAGAGTTACATATAGCTGCGGGGAATACTTAGTCAACTGCTTCGGTTGCAACAGCATAATCCCGGATTCGGGCTCTGTGTAGAACCCGTGCTTAACCACTCTTAATTCCCCTGATTGAATGATCACATCCGTCATGTGCACGTGCCTTGACGCGATCTGCAAATGGAAATGACGATTCAAGAATGCGAGCGAAATTTTACGTATACCCAGAGAGAGAGGAAATCCGGGCGGAAATCCGGGCTGCGGACGAGCCCGGTCAACTCAATCTACCCAGTAGAGTCGATAAAGTACAACATATAAAGAGTAAAGGTGGCTACTCGGGTTCCATTCAACAAGGTAACATTTCCCAGACCTACAGCGGACCCAAGATACGTGGTGAAGCAAGTCACGATGAGAGTTCAGACCACACAGCTTTTGGTTCTCAACGCGGCGGCCATCACAGCCGTCGCCGCCGCCGACTTCACACCCGAAACGGATGGCTACTTGGCTAATAACCTGGTAAGGAAGAATACAAGCGACGCGCCCTCGACATTTGCGTAAGGAGGCTACGGCACTAAGACCTTCCAAACAGGACCATTTGGCGGCTTTCTATAACGTGACTGAGTCTTTGAACACTTTCTCGGCGGAGGAGAAGAGCTCGTCCGATACAGACTCGTTCTGGTTCTCCTCCTTCATCCACGCGTCCGACGATCATGACTATGCCGTCGTCGGCCAAGTACTGGGCCAAGACAGCCTACCCGGCTCAAACACCCTCTTCCGGGGGTCCATCCTGGACATCAGCGATCCCTCTGCATTCCGCTCATTCACCAACTTCTCCACCACAGACATCTTCTCGGACGCGGGCCCCCTGAACGCATCCGTCCCCGGCTTCAGGTTCGAGGCGCTGCCCGGCCGGGGCGGCAACCCCGCGCTGCGCGCCCGCAGCGGCGTCGAGAACACCGAGTACGACATCACCTTCGAGCTGAGCAGCCCGGTCCTGCTGAACGGCGGCCTGGGCAGGTTCGACGGCCCGAACTTCACGGCGCTGCAGTGGTCCTCCCCGGCGTCGCGGACGTCCGGGTGGCTGTCGCTGAACGGTCAAAACGTCACGGTCGACTCGGGGCGGTCCTCCACGTGGCTCGACAGGCAGTGGGCGACGGCGCCGCCGGCGTGGTACTGGTTCGGGCTCGTCTCGGACGACGGCGAGGGCAACCTCGAGCCGCTCTCGGTCTGGGTCTGGAACGACAATTCTACCTCCACCGGCCTCGGCGGCCTGGCCACCATCAGGGAGGACGCGGCGAGTTTCAAGGTCACCCCGGTCTTGTCGGTTACAAACAGCACGGTGCCAAATCCCGCGAATGCCACGGCGGAAGTGATCGCCTGGACGTTCGAGCTGGGGAACGGGGCCGAATATACCGTGACTACTGTCCGAGACGCCAATGTCGTCCTGCAGGCTCCGGCACTTATTACGGAGTATCTGACGCTCTCAGGGACAAACGGGCATGGTAAACCCGTCACAGGTTACGGACAATCCGATCTTGTTAATGTACTAGATGTTGCAGCTTAAGATAAGTCAAAAGGACGTCTTGAAGCTATATATATATATATAGACACATATTTCATAAATAGTATTTAATCTACTATTCTTTATACTTCTTACTACAATATGGGTCCCCGCCAAAGGTGCTGAAGGGCACTAGGAGGGAAGGGGTCACATGCAGGGCCCCTAATAGGTATATGTATAATGATTATATATATTAGTAGGTAGTTAATATTTTTATTATATGTAAGTATGGAAACGGGCATAATCAAAGGCTCGCCAGATCTGAGTTAGGTACGAAGCGTAAGTATTCTCAGGATGAGAGCGTCCGTTTAGCACCGTTGTCTTCTACTAGGGGCTGCCAAACCTGCACGTACGCGCAGGCCAGTTGTTCACCAGGTCATTCAGAAAGAATTTGTCAGTTTCAAGTAGCATTGTCCCCCGGCAATAATTGCGGACGGGCTGTCTGATCTGTCATGGACCGACCAGATCGTGATCTGCGGGATCCTATGTAACTAGATACCCATCTCCGCCGCGGCCCCAATCAAGTCCGCCAGCTCTTCAAGTTTACTAAGCTGAGGCGAATGTCCCGACTGGATCCTCTTCACCGCAGCGCCGGTGGCAGCCGCAAACATCTCCTGGTTGGTTTTGCTCTTAATCCGGACACAAATCTCTCGGTTTTTTTTATAAAAAAAGATATCATCATCTGAAATAAGCTTCATATACACTGTACAAGACTCCAGCTAGCCATGGAATAATATTTAGTTCCTTCCAAGAGCAGCTTCTACCAAATCATTAAAGTTCTGTCATCACGTCAGTGCTACGATTATATGGGTGTTGAATAGGGGGTACCTAGGAAGGGGACTCACAGGTGTACCAAAGCCAGTGACGGCGTCCCAGCCAGCCTGAGCTGGGAAACCGGTAGTATTACAACCGTAACTTGAGCCGATGGTGATGTCGGTAAAAGTCTTGTAAGCCTCCTTGTACAACCACGGGTTGATGAAACCCAAAGTTGGCTTGCCGGCGGCTATGAGGGCATCGTTGACGAGAGCCAGGATACCAGCGACGGTTGGCGACGAAGCGCTGGTTCCCCCGACACGGATGAGGCTGCCGGCGTAGACGATAACATCGAGGTTGCCCTGCGCCGAGATATCGGGGTAGGCGCGGCCGCTCTTGTTGTAAAGGCCGTCGTACGTGCCGTTCAGGCTGGCGATGTACTTGTTGACCGTCGACGCCTGGTACTCGGGCTGCGCGAAGTAGTTGCTGAATCCGGCTCCCGAGGCGAAGCGGGTGACGGCCGTCTCGGGCGTGAAGTTGGCGGTGGCACCGATGGACGTGACCCATGGGCACGACGTGGGGAAGTCAGGCGTGAATTTGTAGGTGTTTTTGCCGTCATTACTATAGCAATCACCGGATGAACCAACGCCTGCATCTCCGGACGACACCAGGTATGTGACTCCGCGAGCACCAAGCTGAGCAAAGCCTGAACAGACCCTCTCGGCATAAGACTGTGGCACGGTCTGCTCGTCGTCACCATAGGAGGAGCTGAAGACATTTGGGACATCGTCTTGTGCAAGGATATAGTTCAGGAAAGCCAGGTACGGTTCGTTGGTATCCGTTGGGGTGCTTAGGGAGGGGATAAATGGTGGGCTCCCACCAGTATTGTACGCGAACAGAGGCGTCGGGGAGCTGACACCGAGGACGAGCTGAGCATCAAGGTTGCCTTCAACGTCGCTGCCCTCGTCAACAAAGACGGAGGTGTTGGGGCCTTGATAGTTTGGCCCGTCGTCGATGATGATGAACTCGAACTCGTCGGCAGCAGCGACGGCGTCTGGGCGGAATTTCCGCAGGAAGGTCTTGGCATCGTCACGCCGACTTGTCTCGTTGAGATAGTTGTTGATGGCAACCGAATTTTCGTCAGCAGCCTGTGCAGTGTAGTTGATCGTGCCGTAGACTGTGCGCAGGCAGTCAAGAGTGACGAAACTGGCGTTGCAGACTGCTGAGATATTGGCAGTCCCGCTTGCAAACTGGGCTGCAGGCTGCTGTTTGTACTTGAACTGGCCCGTGTGCTCCCACCAGGTCAATTCCTGCTCGGACAAGTCATACCTGATAGGCTTGTGCTCAGGCTTGGGTGTCAGGAACGAAGTCGTGGGCTGGACGACATCGATATGCTCATGGAGGTGCAGCGGCAGCGACCATTCTGTCGCGCGGTTGGCAATGTGGCCCCAGTCGTGTTCATACTTGGAGTAGTTCGTCTGAAGTAACTCCTCGGCTTTTGAGATGGGCACGATGATGGAGATCCAGTCCTGGGCAGGCGAGTAAGCAATATCTCCGACGCCATGCCCGTCGAGCCACCGGTGAACACTGTCGATAGTCAGGTCTGTCGGACGGACAATGTCGGCGACCTCATCGGCGGACAAGTGCTGGCCATAGCGAGCATGGTCAGGGTCCGAGATCTCCAGCAGGTGCTGCTCGATAGTACCCTTGTTGCTCTGCTTCAAACCGATCTGGAGATTGATGATGTCAGACTTGTCTGCCGGGCCAAGACTCTTCCAAGACTTGGGGACGTAGTGTCGCTCCTTGATGGCATAGTTGGTCGACGAAGAATCGGATGGCAAAGCAGTGGCGCCGAGGATTATGGCGCCGAAGGCCACCCAGAGCTTGGCCGGAGACATTGCAAGTCAGTCAGGTCGTCGAAATAGGCGTACGGTACTCGCCCGGATGGAGCTGGCTTGGCTAATCTTGGCGTCAGTGAGGCGACTGATATACAAACAGACATACTGTGAATCCTGCTGTTCAAGCTCAAGTTACTTCCGTGCCAATTTGCCCGACAATGTCGTGCTTTGATAGCGCAATCGGTTGACTGCCTGAAGTAGAAGGTGATGCCATTTTCCTGCACTCCTTGTGGTTGTCGATCATTGCTTGGTTTTGCCGTTTAATTAGGCCTCCCGAGGTC
This sequence comes from Diaporthe aspalathi, assembly GCA_001447215.1. Classification (NCBI taxonomy): domain Eukaryota; kingdom Fungi; phylum Ascomycota; class Sordariomycetes; order Diaporthales; family Diaporthaceae; genus Diaporthe; species Diaporthe aspalathi. The sequence continues at coordinate 14,292 of LJJS01001012.1, forward strand.
TCCACTTAATACCGTATCATCGCTAACAACGCACAGATTCTGTCCGCACTAAATGCTAGCCTGATATGGCAGGTGCTTTTGTTATGCTTTCAGATCTTGTCCGAGCTTTGGCTGCACCGTAGTAGCCATCATGGGCAGGTTAGCATTACAGCATTGGTGCCACGCGTAAGCTGTCCGGCAAGTGGGCGGAAAGGTAACACAACAGGTCGAGAGTTGCCCAAGGCGCGCAAGGCTGTAACAGTGAACTGACCCCAATAAGGTGACTGGTCTCTGTAACCTGATTATTCTAACAGACACATATGGGGGTCATCATGACTTGATCTCCAGAGGCTGTGTCTTCTACCTTCTTTTCCGTGCTTGATTCCATCAGCTGCAATGGTCCGAGCCACACTGATGTGCATGCAGAACCTGTGAGCAGGATAAGTCCAAGTTTCACATCTGCTACTTTCATCTCCTACAACATCTTGGCTCGTCTATCGTCCTAAATTCTTCTACCGACCAGTATCCCCTAGATCTCGTGTGAAGAGTATGGTAAGTTCTGATAAGGCGGCGAGGACAGCTGTAAGTATATTTGATCTGTGTTTAGTTACCAAGGTCGTCAAGCAAGAGGGAACTTGCACAGAAAGAAACGGAGTGTAAAGGGATACATAGTATGGACTAACGATAGGTATCGGTATTGTGGATATGGTCATTTCGGTTCTGATCTGAGGTCTGAGTTTCATGTATACATATATAAATTTGGACATTATCCGTAGGTCTGAGTGTGTGTTATTTCGAGCAATTGTGCTACTCTAGGAGTAGGTTCTATGAATTGTAGGGATTATGATTAGTTTTATTCTTAATTCGGGCACAAACCTCTCTTTTTGCATATCTAAGCGTCTTCAGTACCCTCCCACTCTGAAATCTTCCCTTGCGAATATGCCGCGCGTCGATTCCAAATTATAGAATTCTGATACTAATGACCAGGGAGGAGTTTTCATGATGTTGAAATATTTGGCCTGGATGTGCCAATTATCTTCAACACTTTCATCATTTGCAATGGTTATCTGTTCTCACGTGTATGAAATAAACATTCATGTAAGTAGTTACCTGACTGATCCACGCATCCTCCACTTGCCAAATCGATTACTGCCATCTTCTGAACTCCAGACCCATCATAGACGAAGAAGTCTCAATTGTAGCGCGATACTGCCAACGCAATGGTCCTCTTCGAGGATGCACGCCTCGGTCAGCTTCTCAGCCGGGGAAAGCGGCTCAGGTAGCCCGCGCAATGATGCCTTGAAGATATTACGCTGAGAAGAGACTATGGAGGCGAGGTCGATGCTTTCCGGGTTGGACAAAATCCTGTATTGCACGCGGATGTCATCAGTGGGGTGCAGGCCGGCTGCCTTCCTCATCCTTTGTACCCGATTGATGATATCGCGGGCCAAGCCTTCATCCAAAAGTTCGCTGTCGGGTGTGATGTCCAGGAGGACGATGACGTCCTCAGAAAACGAGGCCTCCCACGTGGGGCCGTCCTGGCCCGATGAGTCGGCTGACTTTCGTGCGCCCAGTACCCTGACGACCTTGATATCATCCTCTCCTAGATCGATGCCCTCGATGGTCATCCGTTTGTGCTGGAGGAATTGTCTAAGCTGGATCTGAGTCAAGCTCGGCAAAGCCCCGCGGATGACCTGCACGTCCTTCTTCAACTTCTTGCCAAGAGTAGGCCAGTCGACACGTGCCTCGAGTAGGATATTGAATTGCAGTTCGTCGCGAGACAATGTCAGCCCGCGAACGTTCAGCTCTTCCTTTACATATGATTGCAGCTCTTCTACATCTGACAAGGCTTGCGTGTCGGCGATAACGACGAGAGCAGGAAGTGGAGTCTTCAGAGGCGTATTCGCTCGCTCTCGTGCGGTCCTACCAAGCTGGATGACCTTTTGCATGGCGGAGACCTTCCGCTCCGTGGCCTCGTCGAACAGCGACTCCTGTACGGTGGGGTATGGGAGGAAGTGTACGCTTCTCGAATCAGAAAACCTTGTGAGCTGATCTCCCAGATACGGACGGAGCAGGCCGTACACATGCTCGGAGATGAACGGCGTGAAGGGAGCCAAGGCGCGGACCAGTGTGAAGAGAACCTCGCACAGCGTGTCCAATGCCCGTTTCGTATCGCCCACACCTACACCCGCTGTGCCCTTGAGCCTCTTGCGGTTGAAACGAATATACCAATTTGTGAGATTGTCAATGACACGTAGGAGCCGAGGCACAACTGTGTAGAGGCGGTATCCTATCACGAACACGTCAACACGACATGAACCTACATTCAATTTAAAGGGCTTACCGAGCATCTCCTGGTCGATGAAGCGTAGCATGCTCTGACAATCAGCAAGGATCCAGCGGTCCATGATGTTGTCGATACTATCAGCAGCCGGCAAGGAACTGGCCACAAACCCTAGACCAGTGTTCTTTTCGAACAGGACCGCCTGCTCTTGGAAGAAGCGGTAGCTATTCCAGAGTGGAAGAAGCACCTTGGTGACGACCTCCTTAACACCCGATTCCTTGAACCTGAGTGGCTCGCCCCTCACGACTGGAGAGTTGATGAGGTACAGTCGAAGCGCGTCGGAGCCGTGGGACTCGATGATTCTCATCGGGTCCGGGTAGTTCTTCAGGCTTTTGGACATCTTCTTCCCGTCTTCGGCCAATACCAGCCCGTTGACAACGACGTTCTTGTACGGAGCTTGTCCGAACAGGTGGTGACCAAGGACGGCAAGGGTGTAAAACCAGCCCCGGGTCTGATCCAGTCCTTCAGCGATGAAGTCAGCCGGGAAAAGCCCACGCTGGAAGCTGTCTGCGTTTTTGAACGGGTAGTGGTTCGACGCATATGGCATGCTCCCAGACTCGAACCTGTAACATGATTCAGCACTGAATGGTTCTGGTATGTCCCAAGCCAAGACTAACGTACCAGCAATCAAACACCTCGTCAACTCTTTGAAGACGGCCTTTGCCCTGTTTCGAAGGAATGGTGATCTTGTCAACCTTGTCCTTGTGGATGTCTTCCAAGTCGCCTTCAAAGCCGCTGAGCTCTTTGAGCTCAGCAATACTCCCGACGCAGACGATCTCCTCATAGTCCTCGCTAACCCACAGGGGTAGCGGTGTGCCCCAGTAGCGATTCCTCGAAACATTCCAGTCGTGTGCGCCAGAGACCCAGTTGTTGAATCTCTTTGACTTGACGAAATCCGGCACCCATCGGGTCTCCTCGACATCGGCCAGGATGCCTGGGACGGCATCTTGTACCCGGATGAACCAGGAGGAGACAGCCTTGCGGATGAGTTGCGTGTCGGAGCGCCAGCAGAACTTGTCCGAGTGAGTCACCGCAGTCTCAACCAAGAGGCGTCCGGTCTGACGAAGGTCTCGCAGAATGGCCTTGTCGGCGACTTTGACGTGCTGGCCAGCATACTCGGGGATTTCCGAGGTAAATTGACCCTTGTCGTCGACGGGGCAGGGGGGCAGGCGAGCCGGGGAGATGAAACCTGCAGCCACAGCAGCGTCGTAATCCTCCTGGCCGAATGCAGGCGCCTGGTGCACCAGGCCTGTGCCTTCTCCAGCTTCTGGTTGATGTCAGCTCGGGGTACCACAACCAAGTGTGATGCCGGTTTTGAAGCACAGGGCAAGGCGCCTATGGAGGGTTTCATGTACTCACCCACGTAATCGGCACCAATGACCTGAAAGCAGTCGTCGAACTGGTGGGTGAAATAGGGGAACAGGGGTTTGTATTTCCAGCCGATCAAGTCTTTTCCCGGGATCTTGTCGAGGACCTTGAATGCTGCCTTCTTCGGGCTCTTGTAAAGCGACGAGAGCCCGCTTTCCAGGATAATATAATTACGGCCGGACTTCTCATCTAGGATCTTGAGGTACTCGAATGAAGGGTTGACGGCGATGAACAGATTGGACGGCAAGGTCCACTGAGTGGTGGTGTAGATCACAAGCGATGTGTCCTCATGGCCCACCTGGCCGACCACGGGAAAAGCGACCACGACGGCGGGGTCCTGCGTCATCTTCTCGTTCTGTTTGGCCTCCATCTGACTGAGGGGGGTGCAGAGGGCCGTCGAGAAGGGCATGATCTGATAAGCACGGTAGACCTTGCCTCGATCCCACAGCTGCTTGAAGACCCACCAGCAGGATTCCATGAAAGACGCATCCATAGTCTAGAATCCGGTGTCAGCGGCGGCCGGCCGAGCGCGATGCCAGCCACTTGCTTCGTTCAAAAAAACATACCTTGTAGTCGTTGTCAAAATCGACCCACCGCCCGAGGCGCTCGATGATGTGCCTCCATTCATCAGAGTACTTCATGACGATGGATCTGCACTCGGCGTTGTATTTCTCGATACCAATCTGCCGCACCGCATCCCTGCCGGACATACCGAGCTTCTTGTCGATCTCGTACTCGATAGGGACGCCGTGGGTATCCCACCCAAATCTTCGAACCACATGATACTGCTTCATGGCCCAATATCTGGGGATGATGTCCTTGATAGTGGACGTGAGAAGATGCCCGTAGTGCGGCAGGCCTGTTTGGATAAGTTGTCATTCGGACGAGGTGGGTTACTCTGGAGGACGGCGTACCAGTTGCTGCGTCAAGAATGGTCAGCCTTAATCCTAATATGCGTGTATGGCCGGGGGAAAGCTATGAAGGGTAGATCTCGGAAAAGTATACCGAATGGTGGCCCATCGTAGAACGTGAAGCGCTCGCAGTTCTCTGTAAGCCGTAACTGGATCTCGAAAGCGTCGATGTCTCGCCACCAGGCGAGAACAGCCTCCTCTGTTTTCGGGAAATTGATACTCATCTTCGCTGGTTGATCCGCGAGCAAGATAAAATGAAAGTCGTGCGAGGTGTTCTGGGCAGCCTTCTGGTTATGTTTGAGCGCAAAACCGTGAGTTGTTGATTCGCAGTCAGTCATTCCGAACTTCTGGAGGGCGGCGCAGTGATCAGGCTGAGTTTATCTCTGAGTCACAGACCTCATCCAGGCCGCATGACTTGGCGTACCACCAACAACCTCCTCCACTGTGTAGCGAACGAGTCTATTGCTCAAGTGACCTGTCCAATCAGTAAACTGACATCAGTTCTGACGGAAAAATAATCAAATTCATTCTTGTTTTTCTTTTTTAAAAAATGGGCCTGCTAGACATGCAAGGCAGTGCAAATCAAGATGAGGTGCGTGACTGTTGGTTCATGTTTTGTCCGCTACCGTGATCATTCTTGCGATTATTGACTGAGCATGCTCCCCACCGTCTTCAACTGCCTCGTCACCTAGTTCCTCACGATGACAACTGTTAGGCCCATGAAGTGCAGGTGAGTCCAATTCGTGAATGCAGAGGCAAGTGACGTGCCAAACGCCCCCCCCCCCCAACCGTCCATCCCAGATTCATAACTAGGCCTCACATGAGGATAGGCGCACATGGCGAAATAGGAGGTTCTGTAACGCTGCTGGGCCGGCACAGCCCCCCAACAAGCCCAGTGATTCCTGTACACTACCTAGGTAGTTACCAAAACCAGCGACTCACATGTCCTCGTTTACATACGTGAGTATAAAGACCGCTGTGGGGCCGCATGTTCGACATCTAGTGTAAGCTCGCTCGCCGCCAGGTCTCGGCCGAGCCGCGCGGGAACCTTGCCGCAGTAACATCTCCACCTCTCGGGGTGTCAGGGTACAAGGAGTAACAAGGAGTAATGATTATCCAAGATTCCACATCTCGAGGAGAAACGGTCCCCTTCGGCGCGTCGGGGAAGCGAAATGCCACCTCAATGATTTCACGTGGGGTATGCTTTGACATGCTGACAAAAGCAACGCTGGTTGCCCCGCCTTTGCGCTGCATACCGATGTTGCACGGCGTTTGGCTACAGTGGAGCGTTACCGCGCGGGTCGGCGTGATGGGGAGGGGATGCAGGGCAAGACGTCGAGATACGATTTCTCGATACTAAGTAAACCGATGAGTGCATCGTTGTTGCGAGCTGATCGGTCAGTGCTGATGGTGACAAGGGGCGGATGCCTGCGACGTAAGCGCTAATAGCAGCGATTGCGGTAGGCTGCCCTCGTTTGGCCCACGATCACTTCCTTCAAGCCTCGTGGGGCATGATGCATCCTGCAAGGACTCACTTGTCGCTTAGCCACCGACTAATTGGCAAGGCAATCGTGGTACCCGCGCGAAGGAGCAAATTATAGGGTGACCTCGAGAGCTATTGGTGGAACAGCCACAGCGCATTGGCACAGAGACGGCCGCTAGGGACTGGGAAGGAAAGATAAAAGCGCAACCTCACCTTGATATCTGCGCCCTCGGTCGAGCCATCTCACTCTTCCAGGGACGTCACCCACCTCATTGATTAACAATACCCAACTGTTGCGCAGCCGCACTCCCACCCAACCTCTGCCACCATGACATCTGAGGTCAAGACGCAATTCCTCGTGATAGGGGCTGGTCCAGCAGGAGCAGCTCTTGCAAGTTTCCTCGGGCAGAATGGTATATATGCCTGGCTTACCGCGAACGTCCCCGGCTCGGTGTTGCCCGCTGACATTGTGCCCAGGTCTGAAGGGACTGATGATTGCTAGCGACTCCGGAACGGCAGACACTCCTAGGGCACACCTTGTCAATCCATTTACGCTGGAGTGCCTCCGCGACATCTCTGTTGAGGACGACGCCATGAGGCTGTCTCTGCCGCCTGGGATGATCGGGGCGTTCCGGTACGCGCGCAGTCTCCTGGGCCAGGAGCTGGGTAAGGTGCACCACTGGGAGGGCGTGCCGGAGAATTCGACGAACGTGAAGAAGTACACGCCGTCCCGTTGGGTGGACCTCCCTCAGACATATCTGGACCCGATCCTGGTCAAGTATGCATCGCACCATGGGTTCCCAGCCCGCTTCTCGACGCAGCTCGTGTCAGCAGACAAGGACGCGGCCAGCGGGGAGTGGGTATGCGAGGTCAAGGACCTTATCCGCAACGACACTTATCGCATCAGGACAGAGTTCCTCTTCGGCGCCGACGGGGCCCGCAGCCAGGTGGCGAGGTATACGAACGCCAAACTAGCATCGCAGCCATCTCAGGGCATCGCCTGCAACATCTTGTTCAAGGCGGACCTGTCCAACCTGATGGAGGAGAAGCATGCGCAACTGCACACGATAATCAACCCGGCGGTCAATTCACGCTTCGGAAATGGGCCCGTCATACGAATGATCCGCCCGTTTCACGAGTGGATGGTGGTGACCTTCTTCCCTGGCATCACGGCCGACCAAGACCCGTTCAAGGGCGTCAGCCCAGACGACCCGGAGCTCGTCTCGTGGGTGCGCGGGACGGTCGGCCTCGACGACAACCCAGTGGCCAAGGATATCGAGTTGAAGATCCAGCGGCTCGACCCGTGGATTGTGAGAGAGACAGTGGCGGAGGACTTTATACCTGGAGACAAGGCGTTCCTGCTGGGCGATGCGGCGCACCGGCATCCACCGTCGTACGGGCTGGGGAGCAACACCGGTGTGCAAGACGGGTACAACCTGGGGTGGAAAGTGGCATTCGTGGCCAAGGGGCTCGCGGGGCCCGGCCTCCTCGAGACGTACAACACGGAGCGACAGCCGGTGGGTGCGCAGCTGGTCCGGGAGGCCAACCGAGCGCTGCTCATGCACATAAACGTGTGGGCGGCACTGGGGATGCTCGGCGAGACGCAGGAGGAGCGCAAACGGGTGCACGCCGTCCTGACGGAAGCGACAGCGGAAGGGGAGGCGGCGCGGCGGCGACTACACGAGGCGCTGGAGGACAAGATGGGCGAGGGCAAGAGCCTCGGGCTGTGCATGAACCAGTGGTACGAGTCGTCGGCCGTGTACCTCGAGGACGAGCCGGGGCCGAGGGCGGTGGCGGAGGGCTTCGACCGGATCTCGGATGTGCACGTGTCGACGTATCCGGGGACGCGGCTCCCCCATGCCTGGCTCGACAGGCCGGCCAGGAGGCGGGCAATCTCGACACATGACCTGGCGGGGAAGGGGTCTTTCTGCCTGCTGACGGGCCACGGAGGAGAGGGCTGGGTAGAGGCGGCCCGGAGCATCTCTCAGAGGACAGGGATCCCGATCGAGACGCACAGGATCGGGTTCGGCCTCGAGTGGCACGACGTGCATCGTGAGTGGTACGAAAGGAGGGGTGTTGAGGACTCTGGGTGTGTGCTGGTGCGCCCTGACCGGTTCGTTGCCTGGAGGAGTCCGAAGGTTGTGGACGACTGCGAGGGCAAACTGGAGGCAGTCCTGGACAAGATCCTGTCGCGCAGCCAGCGAGGTGTGTAGTCAACTGCTAAGTTGAGGAGTGCCATATGATATAGATTAGCATTAGCCCTGCGGTCCTATAAGCTGTCAGCGTGCAGTCTGGTAGGCCATGCCATGCCTTATGGGGATGGCGTAATCTGTAGCGGTAGTCCGTCATCTCGCTGCGAGGTCACATCACAGGGCTAGCCTGGCTACTGTGTACAGGATACGCCTGACCAGGCACGCGACACGGCCTCAGGCGTTGGTTGCATGACGCGGGTGCATGGTCGAAGGTCACATTGCGTGTCGGGCTTGCAATTTAGGCAAAAAGTTGGGTTGTTCCCGGTCTGGGTTTGGACAGACGGTTTCGCGATGATGCATTCCTTTTCCTGGGGCTGATGAATGCAGCGAGGTACAGGGGTACTGTGTAGGGGCACGGGGGTACAAGGATACAAGGGTACGCGGGTGTGTCCAGGGTGCGGATAAGGAGCCAGATAACGGAGGCCCCCTTCCAGCAACCTTGGAAGCTAGCAAGGCTAGGTAACTTAGGTAGCCCATGGAGGAGATTGCACCACCACCCAAGCTTGGGCTGGCCAACTGTGAAAGAGGACAGACTGCATTTTCACTGCCAGCCTGTGCCAGCCTATGCCAGGCAAGACTGACTAGAAGTCCGCACTTTGATCATCACACTGGGACGGACCTGGGCCAGTGCAAGTTCCAAGGACGTAGTACGGGCAGCTAATGACCTAATGACAGGACTGGGGCGGGTATTGGTGGTGACATGCAGCTTGGCCACGGGTTTTATACGCAGCAAGAGCCGAGATGGGTTCGTTACTAGGCTAAGTGTCTGTGTTGGTATGTGTATCTTGGAATAAATCATAAATCCTAATGTGTCGTGTGCTCTTCTTCTAGCTCCTTCGCTTCTTTCTGTATTGTTGTCCTATTTGTCCACCAACCCTACCCCTCCCTCCCCCCCTCCACCCAAAAAGGTGAGAAAAGACGCTCCCTCCCCCGTGCTCCGTCCACCATCCCCCGTCCGTCCCAACCATCTTTGGCCTTGAATCGCTCGTTGTTTGCTGGACCCTTGTCACATGCCCACATCCAACCAAAGCCCACCCATCCAGTTCGACGGAGGAACTGACGTGAAGGGAGCCCAGGTCAAGCAATCCTTGGAAACCGGTGAGACAGGCAACCCACGACTACGATCACGACCACGACCACGACCACAACCACCGCACGACTACGACGGCGGCGGCGGCGACGACGCGACGCGACACACGACACTGCAGCCTCCGGGTCTGTCAACTTCTTCAAGGCTTCTCTTGTCAGCGAACTGCCTACCAGCGAGCCCACGAGACCACAATAAATCGCGAGCGATCACTTCCTCGACCACGGCGCTGTCAACGAACGCAACCTGCACACAATTAATCTGCCGCAGATGCATTCTAAAGGCTGATCTCTCCCGCCCACGCCCACGCCCACGCTCCTCTCCCACTCTCGACTCATCCTCGTGTCTCTCTACCTCTCTCTACCTCGACCGCTGCCTCTGCCTCCCCGTCTCCCGGCCGGCCGGCCGACCGACCAAGCTGTTAGGGCCGCTCTTCCTTGGACTGCCCTGCCATAGCTCCCTGCTCCCTCCCCCCTTGCACCAGCCAATCACCGGAGCACAGCAGCTGCGCCGTGGCCATACCGGTACCACCACCTCTTGAGAACTTTTCCGTGGGCCTCTCGACACGCCTCTTCACCCGCCCCGACCGCAGCTCCCTCGACTCGTCCCGAAGCCGCCAGCTCGGGCGCGCCTCTTGATCCGACCCAGCTCCGGCATCGAGCTGCTCCCACGAGCCCCACCGCCGCCCTCACCTTTGCACAACCCCGTCTGCCCCGCGCGCGCCCGTTTCGACATGTGGGCTATATTCAAAATAATATCTGGCGCAGTCTACCTGCTGTCCATCGTGCTCTCCATACCCATCGCGTTCGATGTCGGCGGTCGCGACTCGGGCCTGGCCTACAGCTTGTCCATCTTTCTCTTCTACTTTCTCTACAGCTTCATCAAGGCCATAACCCCGAGGGAATCACGCCTCCGCTGGGTCTTGACCACCATCCTCGCCACTCTCCAGTGGATCGTCATCCCTGGCCTCCTCATCTGGTCGCTCAGCCGTTTCTCTGTCGATGCCGGGTCCACCGACTGGGTCTCCAGGACCCTCGGTCACATTCGCCCCGCCGCGAAGTATACAGAGAGTTGGCATGAGTGGTTCTTCGGCCAGGGCGGCATGCTGGAGCATCTGACCCTTGGGGGATGGGACAGCGGCCTGAGCTACTCGAGCCCCGTCTTCCAGCTTCTCGAGGGCTTCTGCAGCCTGTTGGTCATCCAGGCTGCCGGCCAGATCACAAGATGGCTCGTCAACAGGGGTCGGAGCGACACCTGGATAGTAAGTTGACAAAGTTGACACGCCCGGTGGAGGCGCCCCTGGCTCCATGAACTCCGCTGACCATTTGTGCCCTTCTCCCTCACAGATCGTGCTCGTGGTCTTCTCCGGCTCCATTATCGCCACCGCGGTCTACTTCCTCTGGCGCGTCGCCAGGTTCCCACAGATCGGCAACCTCGATGCGACCCTGATCGGCGTGACAATCACCTCGGCTGTCTTCCTCTGCGCCTTCGGCATCGGCAGCGGCAGGGGCAATCCTGTCGAATCCTCTCTCCTGTTCGCGTACATCGTCCTCTGCATCTACCAGATCTTCACCGACTACCTCCCTTCGCCCAATGGGGCAGCGACGCAGGCCCTGGCCGAGGAACAAGCCGCCGCGGCGCAGCCCGAGTTCCCTCCCCTGCCGCCCATCATCATGGCATCCTACTCGACCCTCCTCCACATGCTGGGCCAGCTCCCCGACGCCTTGAGCTCCTCCCTGACCTTCCTGTGGGCTGCCTTTCAGACCATCACTCCCAGCGTCATCATCTCGCTCACCTACCGCATCATCGTCTTTTACTGTGCGACCCGCATCATCCCGGCCGTGCGAGAGTCGGGCGCCCGAGCGCTCATGGATGAGCCCTCCAACCTGGATGACTCCTCGGACGCCGCGAACAAGCTCATGAGCTTCCTGTCCTGGTTCTCGCCTTCCATTCTCATCGCCGTCTACACCAGCCTCCTGCTGCAGCACTTTTCGGTAGCGGCCACCGACGGCGACGGCATCGGCTGGACCCTTAGGGGAGGCGACGCTGGCGGTAACCTTTGGCGGTGGATGAACGTGGCCGCCACCATGGGCCTCTACGCCATCGAACTCTACCTGGGCAAGGATGAGGTGGACCACTGGAAGATTGACTGAAGAGTCGACCGAGAGGGGTTGCTATATATGCCCTGAGACTGCATCGCGCAGAAGCTTCCTAACCGGAGCGTCATGGCTAATACAGGTTCGGTTTATTTGCGCACTACCGCTTGCGCAATGGATGCGGGACCGTATATCTGCAGGAGTCTGACTTCTCACAGTGCTCCCACGCCGAGGGAGTGTGTTTGGGTCTTGGGTTGGGTCACCAAACGATTTGCCCAACCCGGGAAAGTGAGAAACAGCATACGCAGCTCTGTGTTGATGCCGGAGCGAGCCGGGCAAGGTCACCTCCGAGGCGCAGGGCTACGTGGAGGCTCGCAGTCTCGAGAGACGGACTGGCCTTGAAGAGGTGTGGGGCCCCTAAGGAAGCGTCATCGCCCGTACACACATAGGGTACGACTTGGAGAAGCACACGGGAATAGGGTTTGAAGCTTGGGAGGAGGCATAACTGGCCCGGGATATGCAGAGCCTCAATGCTTGGCGCACAGATATGGGAATTAAGGCTGGGATCTCGGGCTCCTGAGCAGGGGTGCCATTCCGGCGTGGGTTGACCTGCTAAATTTTCCTTTGTTGATCTCTATCACTTGAACCGAGATCTTATGGCATGTCCATCTAATGTCATCGTTGGACGACAGATAGCAAATACCCGACAATCAATATAAATAAGCCAGGCCCGAACTGCCGGGACTTCATCCAAGATTGGGTGCAGGGCCTCGGTACACAAACACAGTACTGAAGACGAATCTGCCTCCGGGATATGCATACCTCGATAGATGCGTTGGTCCTTTATTCGTGTCAAAGTGCAAGTGGTGGATGGACGTCGACTCAAGGCCAGATCTTGCCATTACGTGACCTCTGCAAAACCAAGCTGCACGAAAAGACGCCGGCATCCTCTCATATACAATTGTCAAGGATGAGGAGAGCTGGTCAGCATCAGGAAAGGCGGATGGGAGCTGGGTGCCGGCAGCGTTCCAACGTGATTATGGCAACCGCTTTTGCGATGAATATATAGACATCACACACCTGAAATGATTAGCCTATGACAGGTAAACAAGTATATTGGATTCCCGCCTCCTTTGATGTTGAATGGACTAGACTTGATGTCAGACTTGAGGAGGCACAACCGTGGAACGGGCCGAGGGAGGGAGGCTCTATGGGGGTGGCTGGCAGCGGGGTTTTACAAGTTCCGCAGAGCCTCCCTTTTCGGGTCCTCGCGTGTAAGACACAAATTGATTCTCGTGATAAGAGATCCCAATCGGGTGCAGTCACACCAGCCAGCATGGCATGCCTGTACTACGTGGTCCCCCCTCGCCCCCGTCACAAACCGCTTGAAAGAATCCGTTGGATGACTTCTTCCAATTCCAGCTGATGCGGGAGAATCTCAATCCCCGGCCAGTGTTTCACGAGTGGGGTAAACAACATCCAACGTCAGTCCTTCTCGTTTACCCGTTGCCCGCTGGCGCGTACGTATTGTTCGTCTCATGTTTCAGCCTACGCGCACACTGTCATTGGATGGGAGGAACCCCTTACTATATTTTGGAGACGATCCTCCACAATGCCTCCCAGCCAACCCCGTCACAGAGAGCCCAGCCCGCACGCATGAACGTCGGCGCAGCCATGTGGGGACCCGACAAGGAGCATGCGACTTCATTTCGTTCAACTTCTGGTTCTTGAGCCTCCTTTTCTCCCATGTCGCCCGAGGCAGCTCCGCCCTCCAGCCCGCCCAGGAGCTGTCTATCTGCTTCTCAGTCCCCACCCAGATTGCCCGTCTTGTCCTAAAAGCTTGACCAGATCCCGGTGTCGATCAGTGGTCATGGGGGGTGAGCCAACAGGGCCATTGCCGGAAACGCCAATATGACTGGCGCAACCCATTGGGAGGGAGTCTCTACGCCTCGGCCCTGATGCTCTCACCCTGGCCAGTCAACGCCGTCGGTTCCCTCAGCATGAAGGCGCAAGGGGCACACCGCATACGGAATCCGTCCTCCTAATCGCTTTTCATCCCAAGTCGCAGTACGTCAACAATGACGACCTCGCATTCCGCCGTGGGGCACAGCCTGAGGTGCAAGTCAGGTAGTACGTGGGCTGGTAGGTTGTCCTGGTCTGTCATGCCCCTGCCGACGTGACATTCCCTCCCTCTGGGACCAGCCCATGGGTCGTACTTTTCCAAGGGATCTTGTCCGTCGAGGCAAGTCATGGGTTATGGTACCCGCCATTCAAGCCTCCTACCGTGGGTCTCCAGGGGTATTGGAAATCGGAATCGGCACGCACACCCTCCCACAATCTCGTCAGCCACCCAGAGAGCGAACTGCTGCCCGGCCCAATTTCAAGTCTTGCGTATATCTATCTACCTTGGCCATACCCTCACTGCTTCGGTTCAGCTCTCTTTTGGCTCGTCATTTTTTTCTAACCACTGCTTAACCATCCGCAGCAAGGGCGGGAATAGGCATCCTCTTTTCAGTTCTGCTTCCTTCATTTACACGTACCTATTATCCTCTCCCACACACATACTACTCACACCTTCATCTCTTCACCCCGGCGGTGGTTTTATTCAGACTTCGCACTCGTCGAGTTCAGTCCTTTTTGCTTTTTGTCCTCGCTCGCAACCCCTCGGCTTCTCCCTGCATCTGTCACCATGCAGACCTTTGGGGCGTACCTGGTTGCGCTGCTGGCCGCCAGCGCCGAGCTCGCCTCTGCCCTGCCCCAGCGCATGGATACGGTCAAGAGCCGTGGCGGCCAGACCCTCTCCGTCCCTGTGAAGCGCAACAAGGTCTACAAGAAGCACCCCGCCGTGGCCATGGCCAAGGTCTATGCCAAGTACGGCAAGGAGATGCCGACCCGCCTCAAGACCATCGTGAGGAACCACCGCGCCGGCGTCGGCATGGCACCGGCCAAGCGCTCCACCACCGAAGGCTCCGTCAGCACGTCCCCCGAGCAGTTCGACACCGAGTATCTCGCAAACATCCAGATCGGCACGCCGCCCCAGACCCTGCCCATGGACTTTGACACCGGGTCGTCGGACCTGTGGGTGTTCAGCAGCGACACGCCCAGCTCGAGCGTCTCGGGCCAGGCCATCTACTCCCCCGGCAAGAGCTCGACGGCCTCCAAGATGGACGGCTCCAGCTGGAAGATCAGCTACGGCGACGGGTCGTCGTCCAGCGGCAACGTCTACACGGACCTGGTGACCATCGGCAACCTCAGCGTCGCGGCCCAGGCCGTCGAGACGGCGACGCAGGTGTCGTCCGAGTTCACGGCCGACTCGTCCATGTCCGGCCTTGTGGGGCTGGCCTTCAGCTCCATCAACACCGTCTCCCCCAAGGCCCAGAACACCTTCTTCGACAACGCCATGCCCAAGCTGGCCCAGCCCGTCTTCACCGCCGACCTCAAGCACGACGCCGAGGGCAGCTACAACTTCGGCTTCATCGACTCCGCCGCCTACACCGACGACATCTTCTACGTGGACCTGTTCAACAGCAGCGCGGACTACGCAGGCTTCTGGTCGTTCCAGTCCACCGGCTATGCCGTGGGTGACGGCTCCGCCACTTCAACCTCTGGGACCAGCACCACGGGCGCTGGGGGCACCGGGACTGGGAGCACGGGCAGCTCGTCCGGCTCTGGAGCTGCCCCCACGGGAGGCTTCGGCGGCTTCGGCGGTGGCAGCGGTTTCGGCAGCGGCGGCAGCGGCTCCTCCGGCTTTGGATCCGGGTCTTCGGATGGCGGCTTCGGCGACCTTGGCGACCTCGGCGACCTGCTCGACACCCTGCAGCAGGGACAGACCGGCGAGAGCGGCTCCACCTCTGTCTGGGTCGGGTGGTTCAACAAGCTCTTCCGCAGGGACAATCAGGACCAGCAGGCCCGGGCAGTGGCCCGGTCAGCGCCCCCGACGCGCCAGCACGCACCCGTGACCGCGGGCGGCGCCGCCGCGAGCAAGAAGCGCGCCGTGACCCTCACCCAGGCCTCCATCACCGGCATCGCCGACACGGGCACCACGCTCCTCATGCTCCCCGACGAGGTCGTCTCCGCGTACTACCAGCAGGTGGACGGCGCCCAGGACAGCGAGCAGGAGGGCGGGTACGTCTTCTCGTGCGACGCGTCCCTGCCCGACTTCACGTTCGCCGTGGGCTCCGGCCAGATCACCGTGCCCGGCGAGTTCATCAACTGGGCGCCGGTCGACACGTCCAACCAGACGTGCTACGGGGGCCTGCAGTCCGACGCGGACATCGGCATCTCCATCTTCGGGGACATCGCGCTCAAGGCCGCCTTCGTCGTCTTCGACGGCGGCAACAAGCGGCTGGGCTGGGCTGCGAAGCCGACGTCATGAGGCGTTGCGTTGCGCAATATTGTTAACGTTACATCGGACAGGTGTGTGTGGTCGGTCCCGAGCGGTCACGGCTTGTGAGAGGCTGGCTGGTGTTTGTTTTTGAGTTTGACATTTTGGGGGGGGAGGGGAGGGGGCCGGACAAAGTTCGCGAGCGTGCGCTGCCGTGCGCTTCCCGCTTCCATCATGTTCGTGGCTGGCTTATCCCGGATCGTGCTCTTCTCCTGCTCGCCGGTATTTTACTGCAGCGTATGTATATATTTATAAACCACCAATACTACTACTACTACAAATGCCGCCACCACATACTACTCGCAGCATTCACCCTAGCCAGTTTTCGTCGTGGGCGGTGCCAGATGACGCCATCTACTCGAATACTGAAGTGCGCAGTACATACCAGGTACCTAGGTAGTCTATGTCAACCGCCGCTGCAAACTACACGTACCGACATCTCGAACTTGGTAGGGTAGGTACCCGCTCTCAAGGGCTGCTTTCTTGGCACGACGGATATTCTTCGGTCACAGTGCCCTTACCGTTTGTAATACTACTTTTGACCGGTTGCTGTGAATCGTGCTGCTGCTCGTTCATGAGGTGGCAATGCACTGATACCGGGCTTGGAAACAAGAGTCGGTGAGCGAGCAGATGGTGCGCGTTGCGTCCATCCCACCGCGCGGGTCGGGTATAAAGGCCGTGTCTTGGTTATTGCCGTGCTTCTCCCCCCCCCCTGCCCTTACGGACCGGTGACGGTGGCCCAGGAACTCTGCTTGGTTGTTTACACGTATTGGCCGGTGGGACGAAGCTCGCGCGGCGGATGCAAGCACCCTCGACTCATCTAGGCTCACCAAGGGTGACATTGACGACTCGAGCAGCGATTCCAGGACCCAGCTGACGATCGAAGGCTTGATGCCCTATCAGGGACAAGTCGGGGCCACGTCCTCTATGCAGGTGGGGGCTCCAGGTTAGGATGACCCCTTCAAGCCTCCATAATCCTCTCCGGGCCACGACGATCTCTGCCGGGGCTCTCTCGTCCGCGATTCGACACCCACCCCCAAGAGACAAACTCCCGGCTGGTGGAGCCCCACGACCAAGAAAAACCTTTGCGGCAACATTCCAAGGAAGGTTTCGACGCCTTCCATGCCGATGCCACAATACCAGCGTTGGGCACTTTTAAACAGGATCATCGTCGAGGACTGCTGCCCAGGTCCCGCACGCCGGCAAATGCCCGACAGGCGAGTCATGCTCGTTGTATCCGATGCGCCTAAAGGTGCCCCGGCGACCCCCTTCGTCGGGTCTGATTGACTGTTTGGGGCTCAAGAAGGCCGGACATGCTGTCAGCCTGCAGCGGTAAATGGTAGATTTCTGCGATGTAGACCCGAACTTTCTGCTTGCCAATTCACACGAAATCGAATGTTCTTATTCTTGTCTCGCCGCACAAAGCAAGTCTTACATGAGGCTTCTACCGACGTCGACGCCGCCGCCGCCGCCGGACCACAATGACCGCTTGGGCTTGACTGCGTTGTTATTGAGAAGAGGGCTTCCGCTGTCGACATTCTTCGGGGCCCGGCCTCAGGACCCAGATCCTATAGTACTCGTCCCCTTGGGCGCCAACATCACGCCCGGATGGCCGTCTCCGATCTTGGGATCAGCACCGGCGGGCTCGCCCCGGGTCCTGCGGTCACGATAGTCGAGTGCTTCCTCACCGTGGCCTTCTACAACGTCATCGAGTTGAACGTCATCATATACAGCTGCTTCCCGCGGCGGACTGGCCTCTACTTCTGGAGCTTCGTGGTGGCGACTTGGGGCATCGCCATCTACTCGGTCGGCTTCCTCACGAAGGACCTGAGCTTCATCCGCAATGGGTTCGTCTACGGAACCTTCATCGTCGTCGGCTGGACGTGTATGGTGACGGGCCAGTCGATGGTGCTCTTCAGCAGGATGCACCTGCTAGTCCGGGACAAGAGGATCCTGAGGACGACGCTGATCTGCATCATCATCAACGCCGTCATCGGGCACATCCCTACCTCGGTCGTGCTCTACGGGTCGAACTCGCCGCATCCAGATCAATGGGTGGAGCCTTATGCCATTATGGAGCGAATCCATGTCACCATCTTTTTTCTCCAAGAACTCGCCATTTCTTCTATATATATTGTCGCCACCACGAAGCTCCTCAGGGACAAATCACGCTCGTCCTCGGCCGCGACGTCGTCCTCGAGAGGCTCCGCCTCTGGCCGGCGATTTCTGAGCCATCTTATCAAAATCAATGTCATGGTCGTCGTACTGGACATCACGATACTGGCCCTGGAATACGCCGGGCTGTACGTCATACAGACGGCGTACAAGGGGCTGGTCTACAGCGTCAAGCTCAAGCTGGAATTCAGCATATTGAACTCGCTGGTCGAGATGACCAGAGCTCACAGGAACGCACGCATCGGAGTCCCGGCCGGGGCCGTGCTGGAGTGCGGCAACGGCAACGATGCCCACGCCCCGGGGAAGGGAAGCGGGGGGACCGGAGGGACCAGCGGCTACGCGCAGCTCACCCAGACGGTCGATCACGACGGGGTGATCCGGTACACGGGTAACCAAAGCAGGCTCGGGGGCACTGAGTACCTGGCGGCTGGGGACGGGATCGACCTACCTAGTGCCATCCACCAGCGGCGAAGCCCCCGTGGCTCCGGAGCGGGAGCTGAGACGAGTGGCGAATATGGCGACGGCGTGGCCGTGACGAGTCAGTTCGTAATACAAAGGCACCGGAGGGAAGAGTGGGAGGAGAAGAGCGATTTGGAGGAGCTTGTCCTTGGTAATGATATCCTGCGGTAATGCTCATCATGAGCATACCGGCATCGTATAGACAATGGTGAAACACTATTTAGCGTTTTCGTATGACGGTCACAATATCGCCGTCCTGGTTGGCTATTTGAGATTGCGTATTGTGTTTCTCAAAGGTTTGGAACAGAACTACCCGAAAGTCAGTGCCTGCTCATATTTTCCTTCAACAGGCAGCGCAGGTCCACCAACCTGCTCTGCCCGGGCAGCGGTCCCATCTATCTGACGATGCCTCTCACCTGTATCCGTGCTTAAACTATATACTAGTATAGTCATGTACGTCCGAATCACCGGATTTGGAGCTTGACATGCTCCTCGGCTGGAGATCCCACAACAGACCACAGGATGTGAACCAGTCACAGCGTCGTCTGTCTTCCGGCCTTGGAGAACCAAACAGCGTTGGCAGGGGAGGCGGCCGGAACCTTGAACCACGTGCTTTGTCGGAGCTAAAACAGAGAGGCATGACTCGTCACAGTCCGAGTCAACAGGTTCTATGGTGCTACCGCAACGAATGATCCATCGTGCCATGGGGATGTGGGTCGATGGTGGGAATCTGAGCCTGCCGCCTTCGGCAGATCGTCCTGGACAAGCATGCGTACTGTCTCGTAGCGGAAATTGGGCTCATACAGATGTTAAGCTTTCAGACCCCGGAACTACTCGCGTTTCGGCTCTATGGAAACGCGTGATGCCATCGCCCTAGAGCCACAGGTGACAGCTTTGCAAGAGAGGCATCATCCTTTTGTTTATGGCCATGTTCATGCCAAGTGAGGCGGCTCCTAGAGGATATTGATATCACGGTAAACTGACAACCCTCTGCGTTATGATAAACACCAAGCGAGGTTCATTTGTGGCAAGATGGTTCCCGATCGCAGGCTAATTACGTAGAGAACAACTACTGTATCATCTCATAAGTCCGCCTGTTGGGAAGAAATCCCAGAAATGGCAAACGACAGATACGCCAATGCTAGCCAGTATCATTACATCCAAGGGTCATTTCAACAACACCAAGATGGCTCAGAGTTCGAAATACTATCGAGATATCTTGGCGTGCCAATGCGCAGCCCCCGTGGCCGGCGGTCCTGGGTTCATCGCAGCATCAGTTGAGTCAGGGCCTGGTGGTGTAGTTTGTAAAGGCTGCCAGTTGGCCACTTACTAAACGAAGTAGGCGAAGATCTTCTTTGAAGGCTGCCCTGCAATTTAACCATCTCCGGAGGAAAGCACCTGGGTAAACACCTGGGTGATCCTACTGGATGATACTATGAGTCCGTACATGGTGTTGTCCTTCCTCTACACGCCTGACATTGAAGCTACCGCGCATTGCGAGCGGCAGAGCAAGTCATTGGACGCCAAGTGACCAAGATCAGGGTTGCTGTCAAGCCAATCAATACTCATCCGCTTTGGAGTGACGTGCGGCTGGAACTGTAGGTATGTACGTATCGCGAAGCACTCTTGTCAGGTTACGGGAAGCTGGGGGTATCACCCTTGATCGTCCTCGTACAATCTTAGTATGCATTGTTTTTTTGACAACATGTTCATTTCTCCGAAGACCCAGCAAAATACCGTATCTGAATGAATGTCAGACCAAGGAAGTGTCCGGGCCAGCACCGGCGCATAAATGATACAGCAACAAGTTGTTTACCAATATCTGTTGTCATATGGGAATTAATTCACACCATACCATTAGGTATTAATTAATGAAGTATAATTCTAAGAAAGTAGCAAAGCTGTACTATTTAGGAGTATTGTGTAGCTTTAATACCCCCTTACCCTGAACAGGAGGGTGTAGTAACCCTACTCAGAAAGGCATGGCCCTGATGCCATATAGGGTATGACTAATTTGAGTAAAAACCTACATTGAAACTGGTTTTAATTTGAATTCTTCGTGTGAAGACAATTGCATTCTCAGTTGGATCATCTGTGTCTCCTGCATGTAGCCAAGTTCCTTCATCAACACATGACCAATTGTGTGATCCTGAAGTCGAAGGCGCCAAGATTGAGATTAAGAAGGTCCTTTCATTCACCAAGGTCATTGTCAAATGATCCACGCAAAAGTTGCAAGCTCCTCTTCCATGTTGCCTTACTGCTCACCTGGGCATGAACAATGTTGACACCTTTGTACAATCTGGTATGATAAATATCGAAGAGGTCAACTAGGGCTCAAGTGCTTCTTAAATCTCAGGTGTGCCGGGAAATGCGTTCCTAAACTCTTCCAGCTGCCCAAGGCTGCTCATAACCATGGTGAGAAACTAAACGAGGCATCTCCTGGTACTCAATCACTTTCTGGTCATAGACACGGCGAATAGGACTCCGCCGAGTACGGGCCGCGCTGGAGGGTATGATTCGTTCAGCGATTCCGCAGCGGCTTGCAAATGTTGAGGAAATGAGCCAGGGGGGGGGGGTAATCCATGTTGATGAACGAGCTGCTTTGCTCGTTGCTCGCAGAGATCCTCCCTTCAACCATTTCATCAACAGCGTCCGCATGACTGATCAAGTCGCCCTGTGGCATCTGTGCCAGGAAAGCCTTCCCCTGCCCGTGATCTAGAGCTCTGACATGCTCTGCCCACCTCACGATAGCCTCTTTCGATCTATTTGTAGTATCCCATTCGGAAAACTCTGATCTCGGTCTCTTCGAGGCAATACTTACAAAGACTTCGCTTGTTGCGCAGATGCGTCGTGTCCTGTAAGATGATGTCGAGTCTAAAGTGTCACTACGCATTGGTCTGTGTACTAAGACCATCTCAATCGGTTCCGCTGGGGTTGCAGAGATATCCTCAGACATCTTGATGCCTGTACCATTCAACAGTCACACGTGATCGTCTTCCGCCCTAGAACAATTTAAGTGGGGTTCAATACCTTTGCCTTCGTGGGCATGAGAGCCTGACGGGAGAGCGTTCATCAAGGGAAATTACGGCGTCAACAGCTGCTCGAGTATGACTATGGGAATCAATCCTGAAACCTGCAGTTGTATGTGCTTGGCCAGTAGGTCACAAAGGTCTGCAGAAGTCAGCTCACTTGGTTTTGTTGCGTAACTCTGGATCACCAGACACCCAGCTGATGTGGGACAGCTTACTTAAGTAGAGTGTAAGGCGATGGACTGCGGTCGATTTCTGAAATGGTAATTGTTCGTAATTAGAGAATCATGCGGAAACCATAACGTGGTTTACCAGTGAGCGGACCATATCACTGAACGGACCACTT
>LJJS01001014.1:833-17619 GCA_001447215.1 Diaporthe aspalathi
GCTAGGGTTAGCTAAAGTTAGTGGAAATGGTTAAAATCCGCCACTTACTAATATTCGCCACTTACTGGTAAACCGCGTTATACATTTTAATTATATTTTTAGGAGCTAATTTAATATATAATATAAATGCTTTATTTAAAGCTTATTATACTTAAGTTATTAATATTATATTTTAAACACAATTTATTAACAGGCATTGTTAGTAGCTCTGTTGTTCCTGGCGATACACTGGGATGGGTTTCCGGGAGAACTTTTGCAGAGCAATTGGATAGAAGAACGGCATATACTTTGAACTACTCCATGCAATCTAATTAGAGGTTGCCTCTAGGAACTAAGGTAGAGAGAGTAGC
This sequence comes from Diaporthe aspalathi, assembly GCA_001447215.1. Taxonomy (NCBI): domain Eukaryota; kingdom Fungi; phylum Ascomycota; class Sordariomycetes; order Diaporthales; family Diaporthaceae; genus Diaporthe; species Diaporthe aspalathi. The sequence goes on from LJJS01001014.1 coordinate 1,184, forward strand.
CCGAGATGCGCGCAGATGCTGCCAAAGTCCTCAACCGCTCATATCGCACGCCGAGTCCTCGTGGCCATAGGTGCCACCCTGTCGACGGCGATGAAAAAACCTTTGCTTGCGTTCGTTGAACAACTCTGTGCAAACGTCGCAAGGCCAGGGAAGTCCCCGGCTTCTCGAGGCTCGCGGTCACCCTGCTCTATATAGCTATTTCGAATTTCTCTCTTCCCCTGAAGGGAACACAGAAGCGGGTATCTTCGCGTGTCTTCCTCAACGAGTCAGCGACACTGTTTCCCCTCAAACAATGGTAGTCGCACGACCTGTATGACCTCGGCGCCCGGATTGAGCCGGTCTTCTGGACCTCGGTAGCTCGCCCGGTAAGTGCGGATAACACGCAAGACACCAATCCCAACCGCATCGCTTCCCAGCGTCCCGTCCACGGCGTCACGCGACTCCTTTCAGCAGTTATGGGACAAGGATTTTACCATCCCTTGCGCGTCGAGGGCTGCTCCGCTGGATTGTGTGGCAGAGCATGTCGCCATACCGCGGCGCTGACGCTGAGGAGGATGATCCGGCCACCCATCCACCAGACTGTCCCTAGGCGGGCTGGTCAGGTGGATGGCGGCGATAAGTCATTGCGCCGTTCGTCTGTAGCCCGCCGCTTGCGGCGATGGTGGCCACTCCAGTCTTCGTCACTCATCCCATCGACCTCCAAGTGCTCTGGGCGCGGTCTCTTCCTGCTCGGAATCGGGCAGTTTCTTGTTGATGGACTGCTGCTGAGGTCGTCGTCCTCGGTGTCGGCTAGTCTTCCGTCGCACGAGTCCGATGACGTCGACGGCGGGTTTTTGGGTATTTTTGACCTCACCAAATCGGTCGCTGTTTCATCTGGCAAGGCGCCGTCGACCCTGCCGGGCGGAGAGGCCAACGGAGTAGGGTCCGAGTTCGTAGGCGTCGCCGGGCCGTTCGGCTGGGCAGTGGCAGGATAATGCGTGCCGTGAACTAGTTTGTCTTTGCATGATGCCGAAGCCGGAGAATTACTCGTTTCTCGTCGGCCTGATCTCGCGCCCGCACGACCGTCTGGGCTTCTGGGTGGAGGGGTTGCAGTCTCGGGACTGGCGGCCGCTGTCCCTTTTGCTGGTGGGTCGGGTTCTGGCTGTAGGCGCTCTGCTTGCATGGCGGCGGCAGACGGAGCGGCCGCTTGGAAGGGCTTGACTGGGCGTTGGTTGCTACCCCTCTCGTCGTCATCCTCAACCTCGACGATTTTCCGTGTGAAGGTGAAGTCATCCCGTCCCCACTCGACACGTTCGTCCCCATAATACCCCGGTGACCCAAGTCCCTCTTGTTCGTCAGGACACGGGGCCTCAGGGTCCAAGGGCAGCTCCGACTCGACGGCAACGTTACCAAGCTTTGTCAGCTCCTCACAGCGCTCCTCGCCGTCGGCAAGCACGGCATAGACAAGCTCCACGAGGCATTCCAGACTTGGACAGTGGAAGGCCCTGGCTACCGCGTCGGCAGTCCGGTCGGACAAGTACCTGATCCCTTTTCATTTGAACCCCGGTCCCCACAGCGCCTCGTAATAGTCATCGACGCGCTCCTTGTACCTCCTTGCGAGGAGGTCCTCGAGCCCGGCGCGTGTCTCGGCCTCTCGAGCGGCGGCGAGGGCGTCGGTAAAGTACGAGTCTTCGTGCTGGAGAGGCAGGGTGACGGTGTTGAACCGCCTCCAGAAGGTGCCCCAGAGCTTCCCGGGATGATTGAAGGTTCTCGGCGCGGTCCTCAGCCAGGCCCTGTCCTTCTCCTCGTGCCACCACGGTGGCCCAAAGGGCGTTCTAGGGTCTTTATCGGCCATTGATCTGTGCCGCTTGTTAGGCCTCAAGTTGTGGTGCTCCAGTTACCGCCGATTTGACGACGGGGGAAGGAAGGGGCTGCGAAGGTTGGGATAGAGCCAGCAAAAGTAAACCAGCGCTAAGTCCGGGGTAGCGTCATAAACAGAATCATAGGCCCTGTCCAATCGATGTGGGGCAAGTGCTTCCACATGGGGGAGGCAGGGGGTCCCCAATACGGCGCCGTCCAGCCACTCGACTGCAGCATGTGTTTCGAATAATCGAAGACCAAAGCGAATAGCATCTACCCAGTAGTTTTTTCCTTTCTCTGACCGAACCACGACAGCAAGCGTGCGAGGCAGACAGCTGTGAGACGTTGGGTGGCGCAGTGTTGGTTGGGGAGCAGGCACCAATCCGCGCATGTGTAAACAATGCGCAGGTGACAAGGAGGGGGATGGAGAACAGGAGAGTGTCCAGATTCCGTAACGCCGCCAAATTTGTACCTAGGTAGAAAACGAGAGAAACATACCAAGGAGCCATTTCCACCGAGTTCCAAACGAGAAATCAGTGAATTAATATCGTAGAATTTAATAACCAACAACGTGCACCATTGATTCTGGGTCGCTAAGGAAGCAGGTTTACACAACGCATGTCAGAGTGATGAAAAAGCCATCGGAGGACTCTCGGATCGCCAATACATTTGCTCCAATCTTGAGTGCAGCAAGATTCACGTAAACCAAAACTTTGATACATGGCAGGCTGTTCCGAGTCGACAGCGTCGCGTGGAATCAGTCATCCTTGGAGAGGAGTACTAGTTATGAAGCTAAAACCCCATCATTTCCTGATCTGTCTCTGTTATTACGATCAACTACACCTGGTCAACGGATTCAATAATCAATATCTACAATACTTTGTCTTACAGCCCGGACAAGCTGTCTCCCTGCAATCCGGGCAGCAGAAAGACCAATTTACACGAGTCTCCCCGCAGAATACACAACTTGACCTGCCCTTCTTCCTCGGCCAAGCGAGCTGCGGATGAATGCACTCTGGAGACCTCGAGGTGGATTTGGCGTCTGATCGCTCTGTCACTCGGCTTTCTGCTGCTTGCCGCATATTTGCCCAGTTTCGACGAACAGCTTCCTGCTTCTCCTCGATCAAAATAGTCTTCAGTCGTTCCCGCGCCGCTCGTTCTTGTTCGGTCCTCATTCTCCTCGCCGCTTCTTCGGACCTCTTTTCCGCGTCCCTTTCCTTTTCTCTCTGTAGTCTCTCTTTGGCCGTCTGCTCTTGTTGTTGTCGTGCTTTTCGTCCAGCCTCACAGGACCGCTCTTCAGCTTGCCGGACTCTCTCCTCCCTTGCTCTCTGCTCCCTTTCTCTCTCCTGTCTGGCTCTCTCCTCCTTTGCCCTCTCCTCCTTTGCCCTCTCTGCCCTTGCTCTCTCACGCTCTTCTTTCTCTTTGAAAGCTCTTATCTGTTCCTCCATTCTGCGTATTACCTCAGCTTCTTCTGCCTCGTTCTCTTTTTCGGCCCGCCTCCGCTCCTCATCCTTCCGTCGACTTTCCTGGCATTGCTGATATCTAGTCCACTGGCATTGTATGATGAAGTAAGTTGCATCGTATTCCGAACGCTTTGCGTCATCTATCAGACATTCGTAGGCTTCGCGAATCTGCACCGGGAACATTGATAGGTCAGTCAAGCTTTTGCTATGAAATTAATGGTGATAAGTCCAAGACCTTCACCCAAGATTAACGTCTGAAGACTAGCCTTGCGGAAGTCTTGGGCATCGATAGACTTGCCCGGCGCCTTCTTGTCAGGGTGATGCTCTTTTGCCAGTGTACGGAAAGCGACTTTGATTTCTCGAGAGCTTGCTTGTTGCGTCAACCCAAGATCGGCATAATAATCTGGAGCTTGGGGTTCCGGTAGATCGAATGCATCCATTGTTGTAACAAAAGAAGGACGCGTTCGGTAGTTGGGCTTAAAAATAAAGAATTAAAGCTCGATCTGGACTATACCCAGCAAGGATGGCTGCTACTGCTTCAGTGAGGAATTGCTATTCAAGGCAGGGAATACCGGGTGGGTGCGGCGGGCAATAAAGTATTGCCAGTTACACTCGCCCAGTAAATACCTAGTAAATAAAGGTAGGCCTCCTGCATGTGCATTCCTTAGGTAGGTCAACAGGCATCAGGCGAGGACCAATGGTTACTGCCTCTCCCAGCCACTCGACTGCGGGGTGTGTTTCAAACGAGCAAATGCAGAACGAATAGCATGTATCCAACTGTTCCTTTCTCTACGTCCAAGGCAGACAGCTGCGACATATTGGGTGGCGCAGTGCTGGCTGTGAAGCAGACACCAATCCGCTGCGCCACCTACTTACATTGACTTCGTGGCCTCCAAGATCGGTTTGTCGACGGGGATAAACAGGTACATCGGCTGAGGGGACTGAGTTCCAGATGGCTCAATGTTACATGGAAACCAAGAGGTATTCTGAAAGAATAAATTTGTTAGGTTTCATACTTCTGCTGTCAAGGGCACAACAACTGTTTGAGAACACCTGAGCAGAAATGCTGGTGCCGCGGTGGGCTGGATGGCAGTAAACCATGGGAGATGGATGTGGATGGCCACGTTACGTCCCGCAAGGTTCACTCAGCCAGAAGTTTACATATTGACGGCCTGTTCAAATTCCGGGCCGTTTGGAAATTTTGTGCAGCCTCAGAAGCCGAACTCGCGGCACATAGCTGCGCTGGGACGGCGGTATGGGGTGGATTGTTGAGTTGCACGAGGCAACCGTGGGGGTTGTGACTGACCTCGACTGGTGAATTGCTCCTGCACTTAGATCTGACGCGACTAGGGTGCCTGCCACGTGCGGCTCTGCCCCCCTTCCACTTCGCTTTCACTCTGTTACCAACATGGGCACAAGCGTGCAACAGAAGACTTCCGATTTTTTCACAAGTACCATACTTTTTGAACCTCCTCCAATCCCTAAACCTTGCAGATTGTCACTCCGAGTCTCACACAACGCCTCACAAGAAGCCATGGAGTCTGTTTTGTACAAGCGTCTTGACATCGCAGACGTCTTCGACAAACTCGCGGGGAAGGAGAAACTGTACGCCCATCACATGAGCAGGTAAGTGTCAACTCGCGTGTTTGGAAGCAACTTTCAATTGAAACATCTTCGAACAGGGCATCATGGCTTGGAACACGCATCATTCTTCGACAAGTGTCCCCTGAGTCCAACGACATTCTGGACCTCATCGCTGGACTCTGCCGACAATGTGGAGGACACTGGGAGCGCCTGCTTCCAAGGTATCCTTCCGATGACGGAGAGTCACAATTGGAAAGATTCCTGCAATACGCAGCGGTCTTTCTGAATGATATGGGCAACTACTATGTACGTACTGTTGCTGGGTCCCCGCGATAAGCCCCGACCAGAACCCACAAGCTGATATCACTTGATGACAGGGCCAAGGAGATCAGAGATTCCGACCGAAGTGCTCCCGTGACTTCATCGAAGCTATTGCGTCTGCCTCTGATGAGACCCTCGGATTAGCATCCAAGTGCCTTGACAGTGTCTTCTCCGAAACCCCGGCCCGGCTCGGCTTTCCGGGGCCCACGACGCAAAGCAGCTACTACCCCCAGTCGAATGGTTGCCAAGCTATCACACCGGAAGAAGTCAAGGCAGTGAATGAGTTGATCATTTCTAAAGGCATCGGCATCGAAAACACCCGAGTTCAAAAGTCGCAAGAGGATGGCTTGACTGTCTTCTCCGTGCTGCAGGCTTCCATCGAGACGGATGACCACCCCAGCCTCCTTGGCCGGCTTCCCATGTCCTCCGAATCGAGTAATGAGGTCAGATTGGTCCGTGGCGATCACAGGGACGAGCTTTCGCGGGTAAATGATGCCCTGTCTGATGCGCAGAGATGTTGTGCAAATGAGAGGCAGCAAGCAATGCTGCAGAAATTACAAGGCTTCTTTCAGAGCGGCGACCTTGAACTCTACAAGGAGTCGCAAAGGATCTGGGTCAAAGATCTAGGCCCAACCGTCGAGACTCTGTTCGGGTTCCTGGAGGCCTACCGTGACCCCAATGGATCCAGAGCAGAATTCGAGGGCGTTGTCGCACTGCTTGACCCAGAGGGTTCGAAGACGCTACAGCAATTATGCGAAAAGTCCATGCAGTTCATTGCAGAGCTCCCCTGGGTAAAGGGTGTCGAGGGAGAAGGGGAATGCGGCCCATTCGAGAGTGACCTCTTTGAGGCCCCGAGTACACCGCAATCCACGGTAGGTGCCGCACCCCCAATGATGACTTCAAGAATCCGGAGACCCTGCTAAATAGTCCCAGCACTGACTTACAGTTCCACTATGGTGTATTTGGGACTGAATCTGCCAAATGTGAGCCACCGAATTTTCATGTTCTCATACGTTTCTTTGGCGGTTCACCAACTCTGTCAGTTTGAGGACATTCGGCAAAACGTAGGTTTCAAGAATGTGTTCATTGCAAACCGTCATCAGGCACTTGAGACAAGCGAGTTACTGGCCGAGGAAAACGCGCCGTTTGTGCAAGACAGCGACCGAGAGAGCTACCTGCTACTGTATCAAGACATGGAGAATCTGAACATCGCCATCCACGAGCTCCTTGGCCACGGCACCGGAAAGCTACTCTCCGAGGGGAGTTCCACCAAAGGCCCCAACTTTGACATCTCCAACCCCCCTGTCAGTCCTCTGACAAACGAGGTCATCAAGACGTGGTACAAGAAAGGTGAAACATACAACGGTCTGTTTGGGGATCTCGCAACTTCAATGGAGGAATGTCGGGCCGAGGCAGTTGGGGCATTTCTGGTGTTCGAGAAGCAGCTCGCGGCGCTTTTCGGGTACACCGAACAGAGCCAGGTGAAATTGGACGACTGTCAATATTTTTCAACTCCTATGTCCAGGTTTCCATCTCCTACCCCGGGTCTTCAGTCATGATTGACATCAATCACAGTGATTTACAACTTGTACTTGCACCGTGGCGTCCTCGGGCTGCAAGCGCTCCTCGCGTATGATCCTGAAAGCGGAGTAAGTGACCACTCTTTCGTACTCAATACGAGAATAATGCACATATTAACGACTTGTTGTGCCAGATTTGGGGGCAGGCACACTCTCAGGGCCACTTTGCTATCTTCCAGGTTCTGCTTGCTGCAGATGGCTTCATGACTATGGAAGTAGATGAGACGGCGAAAAAGGTCACGGTCCGCATTGACAAGTCCAAGCTGATTTCAAACGGTCGGAAGTCCATTGGAGACCTGCTGAGGAAGATACACATCTATCGCTGCACAGCCAACGTCAAAGAGGCAGACAAGCTGTACCGTGGGCTAACGACAGTCACTGCCGAATGGCTCGCGATCAGAGAGCTGGTTGACCGCCACAAGCCCAAGAGGGAGGTTTTTGTCCAAGCAAACACAGTTGAGAACAGTGGTGCTGTCACTGTGGTGGAGTATGAGAAGAGTGCGCGAGGGTTGATCCAGAGCTGGGTCGAGAGGCTTGAGAAGTTGAAGATCTGATATGCTTGGGTGTCGGTGAGAATAGTAGGCACCAAGTCCGACAACAGCAGGTGCATTGGCTTCTTAGAGAGTAGAAGGGGGGAAGCTGCAATTCTCAAGTCGATCAATTTCCATTATTTTCCCTGTGCACCTGGAACCTTTTATTCCATGAGCGATTTGAATGGTTGCCATGTCAGGGCTGGAATGCGAGATGTCAGGATGAAGTGGCGATGTTAGGAAGGAGATGGTATTTCTTGATTGGAGTCGTACAAATGTCATACTCTGTCAAGCTCTGGCTGGCACTGGTGGGACCTGGAGATCAGACACACCGGTATGGATCAAACAAGTCGCTCTGGGACCTGTCTCAGGTGACACATCATCACGTCTGTTGAGAACGAGCATGGTGTATTGTTGCAGGAATACAGGCTCCGAGGTGTTGAGTGTACGCGTGGTAATGAACATGACATATTGAGACTGTGGGCTAAGAGGTCCCGCAAGGACTCCCAACTTAGAAAGCAAGAAATGAGCGTGGTGTTCCTTTATTTCTTCCGCATGCACCACATTCTTCCAAGGAGCCACGACTCTTCACAATCTCCCAAAACCACATCGATAAGTTGAGCCAGTAGTTACACATTTCACTCCAGCCAGTGAAAATGACGTGGAGACAGACGTGTTCCGCCCAGTTTTAACCGTGTCATGGGCGCCTTGACTTCAAATCTGGAGAGACTCCCGATGGTCATGGTAGCTGTGCCATCACCACCAGACATTGTGTTGACTCGCGGGGTGACTTGTCCCCGAGGTGGCAAATGCTGCGCATCTAGGGCCGTGCAAGCTCCCCAGCCATCTCCAGAACAGGGCCAGGTGTGACCGCGGGGCTGTATTCCATGGTATGAGATCGTTCAAGCATTTCCTATTTGATAAAAATCAGTATTTACTAAAAACTTGCTTGTGCATAAGGAGCATATCATTAATTTGTAATTTTAAAAAGTATTAGTATAATAATTCTATTCACTATAAATAGAATTGTAAATATAAGTTTAAAAAGTAATTATTACATTATTTAACCTTTAGTTAGCTTGTGTATTTCAGCTTCTCTTTGCTAAACCTTTATTTGCCTTGCTTTTTTTTTAGAATAATGCTCTTGTGATTACCAGTGGGATCTCATATCTTTCATCTGTCTTTAACCTGTGACCGCCCCAAATCTTGTGGTTAATTAGGCATAGATGGGAGTGACCCGAGGCCTACGAGGGGTGCTCACAGCTAGCAGTTTAAGATGATTAAGAGAACCTATCCTTGGCTGGGAAGGGGCACATAATTGAGAAGTACGCCTTAGCGCAGACAGTCGAGGACATCATCATGAATTTTCCTTCGGATCCTCGAAGTTGTTGCGGACACTGACAAGGCACCATCTGAGATGTGCCCCTGAGGCATGATGTAAGCGCTTACAGTGTCACTGGACACTACATGGAGACACCACTTCGGGGGCGGGGGGGGGGGGCGATGAATGCCGTCACGTCGGCAAAGGCCTCGAGAGGTATTTTACTCAGACTTGTTGAAAAATATGCCTTATGTTGACCCTTGCTCGTCTGGGAGCCCCAGAACGGTGCGTCTATACCATGGCCAGTACGTGTCGCGTATCCACCTCGCGATGCGGCGCAATGCGCAGACAATTTGGAATATACCCAAGATGCTATCCGTAGCCCCAAGAGGCTGCCTGACCCATAATATCTTTGAGAGCAGTTAGTACACAGGTTGCTGAAGCAGAACCGAGGATGGATATGCATACCGTAGTGTTGCCCGATCTTGTAGTAGCGGCAAAGTGCCACTCGTGGCCGTGGGTGCCTGGACTTTCTTGGGGGGTCGGAGCCGGTCCCCCAGCGTCTCTTATGGGCCCCAGGGCTAGCTCGAAGACCGGCCAGTGGACGATGGTGTTCCACATCGCCTCTGCGTGGTCGTCGACCAAGCACTCTTCGGTTGCCTCGAAGATCCTCACGACCTGATCAATCGAGATCCTGGGGTCCGGGTCTGGCCCCGTGGCGGCACCTTCCGCAGCTTCGTCCTCGAATGTCCAAGGCTGGATGTTGTGGAAGTTGTTATCATCCCTGGCGCGTGCCTGTGCCTCGGCGGCAAGGTACCTCGGCACGATGTCAGCGCGAGACTGGAAGGCGTCCAGCTCCCCGAGCAGAGACCACAGCTCCGGTGGCATGCGAGCATCGCTCATTCTGATGTGTGCCACGAGCACAGCATTCTCCGGCGTAACCTCGAGCCTCGCCAGGTGCTTCGTGGGGGACAGCTGGGAAGGGGATGTGGCCGACGACCGGCTGCTGGAGGCAGAAGGGGCTCTATCGTCACTTCCCCTGGGCGTACGGTCAATGTCTGAGAAGCCATCGCCGGTGTGGTCGGGCCGCCGGCGTTTGGCGGGCGGCGTCGCGTCAAATGCCTCGTTCACTCGGAGCCACGAAAGGACCCGCGCGTGGTGCTTGTGGGGCATCGACGCGTCTTGGGTGGGTGTACGTAGTAATAAACCAGCCGAGCATGCCCACCGACGCCGGGAGGTTGGTGGGATGGATGTCAACACTGGTGCGGGGCTGCCGGGGCAACCAGTGTGTGGGGGGGTGTGAGAGCCTCACCAAGCCCAATCCAGGTTACTGTCCTTGCGAGAGTCACATTACCTTTCTGATCGCGTATGAAGTGACCATGGCAGCCACGGTGATCTCAGCTCGGGTCAAGGTTGGCTAAGGGCAATATGGTAGTCTAAGCTTATGAGCCACCGGACTGCTGTGCAGTAGTTTTCACCAGGTGCGACGGTGAGGATTATGAAATCAAGCAAGTTCAATATTCAACGTCTTTTGCAAGATACGAAATGTTGTTATCTTTGTTTTCCCATATGAGACCTGCGTGGTGACCATAGGGGACAGTTTTTTAGAGGAGGAATTACCCCCTTCCGCTTTAGGGATGATTGAAAGCGTCCAGTTTGCGTCTTGCTGAGTTGAGTGGGTTCAATTCCTTTGAATCGCCACCGGCCGAAGGATCTCGAAGATATGATCAAGCTCAACAAGAAGCAAACTATCATCCAAATTTTGTTCAGATGGACAACTACCCCCAAACTTCGTAGTACGGCCTTGACAGCCAGTTCGAAGTGAGCAAAACAGGCAGCAGGATCCGCAACATCGTCATGGGCAACGAGACCTTGAGCATCATTATGCAGCCTTACTCAACCTTCGCCTAGCTGAATCACGAGGGTGGGAGGGCTCTCTGGGACTGTGAAGCGCCCACGGAGTCTATGACAGCAGGGGAAAAGTTTTCCAAACATATGTGTGTCTATGTGGAGGATGGAGAGTTTCTATGGGACGTTGAGCCTTTACATCAGTGGCTGGGGAGAATTCTGCCCGGAAGCATAGCCGACATTACTCGCCTGAACAGCAAAGGCTTCCGTCCCTTGGCCACTGGAGTCGCCGTAATGTCCAGGATGATAATGACCACTTGCAGGCTCAGCGCCAAGACATTCTGTATCGAGATCCATCAGCGCAAACACCCCGTATCTGATAGCGCTATACGGATTATGAGTCTAGGAAGAACAGCAGCGACAGCCCCTCAGAGCAGGGGAGCAGACAGCCGGAAGATCCAGGTATCAGCAGACAGACACGGATATAGGCGATGGCTGCGCAGATTCTGGAATATGTGAATGGGAAACAGTGGCGAACAGCTTCGGAATTCTCGGCCCAAGACCATGGTGGGCCAGGAGGCCACTGCATACGGAGGTCTGCTAAGAACAAACGCCCAGCAACTCGTCCCCTTTCGAGACATCCCGTAGAAGTGGAAGCCACCCCTCTAGCTCTAGCTCTTGGTACCGCTGAGAATGCCGTCGAAGCCCAGGTTTTGGCGACGCTTCATTTCGCTTTCGCCGTGACACTCACTTTGGGCCTCACTGCGCACCTCGCTCGACCTCTGTGTGCTCTGTCCTCCAATGTCTCCGACGAACGAGATCTTCAATGCGGTTTGTTCTCCGTGTCCCAATCCGCCCCGTCATCATCATCATCACCATCATCATCATCAGAGATCTCGATGGGGTGATCAGCCGTCCCATCGCAGTACGGCCCCGCGGCGCCGCCACGCTCGTGCCGCGCCCGCAGGTCCTCGTACAGCTGCTTCCAGCGAGGGTCCCTGGCGACGGCCTTGTAGAACTTGTCCTGTACGGCCCTGTAGTTCCTGCTGGGGAAGCGTTTCTAGGGTGGTTCACGAGATGACCTCATCCGTCAGCGCTTTTCAAGATTCTCAGGGTATGTATACATCTGGTGGCGTGTGTTGGAGGTCTCGCTTACCGCGATGAGCCGGAAGCTGATATTCTCCGCGCGCAGCCCGATCAGCAGCCTCGTGTGCCCCTCGGACCACGTGGACCACTTGCCCGGGTGGTCGCCGGGAGCATCGCCGCCGCCGGATGAAGGAGAAGGAGAAAAAGAAGAAGAAGCTGTCGAGGAGGCCGAGGAGGCCGCCAGCGAAGTGCTGGCTTCATCAGGAGCGGCAGCGGCAGGAGGTGGTGCTGGAGTTTCCCCCACAACCACCGGTGGCGGAGGGGGTGGCTCAAGATCCACCCTGCGGGCAGCAGCCTGGGATATGGGAGGCCGCTGGTAGTGGGAAAGCGAAGGCCTTGGCTCTGGGAACCCCTCGGGGGTGATGCTCTTGGGCAGGGAGGCGGCCTCGTCGCGGCTGATGAAGATCCCCCGGACCATGAGGTCGAGCTTGATGGGTTCGAGGACGCCGTAGCGGTCGTAGGCCTGCTGGGCGAGGGGGGAAAGGGGCTTGGGATGCTGCTGCTGCCCGGCGTCGTTCGTGTGGTCGACGGCGGTTCTGCCGCTGGATTGGCTGCTGGGGGGTGACGGTTTCAGCATGAATGATGTGTGCGATGGGGTGTGTTGTGTCATTGTGGTCGGCATACCTGGAGTCCATGATGGAGGGCTGCTTGCTGCTGTTTTACTTTCAGATTTTTGGGTGAGAATGCTTCAAGCAAGATTGACAATCGAGTACAATGAGGCTCAGGTGAAGTACAAAGCGGTAGACAAGCAGAATGGTGTCGAGAGGTTGGCCCAACATCGATGAAAACAGATGGTGTAGGTGGGTGCAGACAACACGATGTGGCAACGAAGCCAAAGCCTGCACAAGAGGATGGGATGTATGACAGCAGGGCGTGATTGACGACGTTGAGAAACCAGGACCTTGCCTGGGCTAGTCCTCCCTCCGCTTGCGTGTTCTTGGGGGAGAGGAAGGACAAAGTATGAGAGAACAACAGAGATGATGACTGCGCAAGGTTACCTAGGTAATGTGCAATGAGAGCTCGCCATGAGCAACATAACCACTGGGGCAACGCAGTGGTAACGAGATCCTCCTGGGCTGCAGCTCATTCACTGCTTGGGGTTGGGAGGAGGACAAGGCCCATTGCTGATTCCCATTCACACAGTACTTAGGCAGCACAATAGTTATCCATGGAGTTCTGAAAAGCTATGCCAAGGAGGCCTAGGGTTTTGTCAGCCCCAGAGGCAAATGCCACGGGCACAGGGGAGTGAGGCGCACAATACAATTGGATTGAGATGAGTGGAGGTCGCCAGGCAACAATGCGAGCCCTTCCTGAGACTTGGTGGCCGCGCCTCGGTGTCGCCAAGTTAGTCTGCAGAATCATCTCAGAGACACCTGAGCAGGGGGAAGAGACACCTGAGCAGTGGTCATATTCAGCCAAAGCTTATCAACTTTTCAGCCATGATGGCGAGTGAGAGTGCTAATCGCTAGCTTTTTGTGATGTATTTATCTACAGAAGGAGTATAGGAGTATATACAACTGACAAGTCAAGCAAATGCTAATTTTTCAACGCCAGTGGCCATGCAAAATCCCAAGGGCGCCAACACCAAGTTATAAAATTGTTAGTGCCGTTCATGCAACGGTGCGCACGGTGGCGTCCAGCGCCCTCGCAAAGTACTCGACGTTGCCGTCGTTGAGGCCCGCTATCGAGATGCGCGATGAGCTGGCCATGTAAACATGGTGTTCCGCTGTATCATGCCGTTAGCGAGTGATGGAAGGGAGTGAAATGGGAGAAACCGACCCTCGAGGTGTGCGACCTGCGCGGGCGTCAGCCCCAGGAAGCCAAACATGCCCGACTGCTTGACGACGTGGCTCCAGTCGCCCGGCGCGCCGAGCTTTACGAGCTCCTCGAACAGCCTCCGGCGCATGGTCAGGATGCGCCCACTCATGGTGACGAGGTCCTGGGCCCACTGCCTCCTGATTTCGGGGGTGGACAGCACGGCGTGGGCGATGCGGGCGCCGTACAGCGGCGGGGTGCTGACGGTGGCGCGCTGGGCGTTCTCGAGGATGCTCTGGACGGTCGCGGCGGCGGCCGGGGTCGCGGTGACGAAGGTGACGGAGCCGACGCGCTCGCCGTAGAGGCCCATGTTCTTGGAGAAGGAGGTGCAGACGGCGGCCTCGAGGCGCAGCTCGTCGGCGAAGAGGCGGATGGGCCAGGCGTCCTCGTCGACGCTGCCCGAGTTGAAGCCCAGGTAGGCCGAGTCGAAGACGGGGAAGAGCGAGCGGGCGCGCACGGCGCCGGCGATGGCGCGCCAGCCGTCGCGCGTGGGGTCGCACCCCGTCGGGTTGTGCGCGCAGGCGTGGAAGACGACGGCCGCGCCGGGCTCCGCGGCGTGCAGGGCGGCGACGAGGGCGTCCTGGTCGAGCGAGCGGGTGGCCGCGTCGTAGTAGGGCAGCCACCGGACGGCGAAGCCCATCGTCTCGAAGAGCAGCTCGTGGTTGGGCCAGGTCGGGCTGGTGAGGTAGACGGTCTTGATGCCGGCGTTTGCCTTGCGCAGGGCCATGCCGGCCAGGAGGAGGGCGCCGGTGCCGGATAGGGACTGCACGCCCGCGACCTGGACAAAGTCAGTCAGTAAAAATTAAAAACAATTTTTTTTTTAAAAAAAAAGGTATGTCCGTGGCGTCTCAATTGGGCTTCAAGAACTCACCCTTCCCTCGGCCAGGGGGCTCGTGTCGTGCAGCAGCAGGTCGTAGCACGCGTCCCGGAAGGGCCTGAAGCCCATCATGGGCGAGTACTCGTGGTCGGCGCCGGCGATCTTCTTCTTGGCCATCTGCACCGACGGCAGGAACCACGGCTTGCCCTCGCCGTCGCGGTACGCGCCGGCCGAGACGTTGACCTTTTCGGGGCACGGGTCGGCGGCGTAGCGGCGCAGGACCTCGAAGATGCCGTCCGGCTCGACGGGCTCGGCGGCGTCGAAGACGGAGAAGTTGCTGGCGGATCCCATGATGAAGGAACAGATCCAAGAGAATGACTCGTGTTGCGTGTGTCTGTCTATATGTGTGAGTGTGTGTGTGAGGTGTGTACGTGAGTGAGTGAGTGAGTCACTGTGAGTGAGTGAGAGGGATGTTGGGGGTGTGAAAGGGATGAAATGGGTGTATGAATATTTTGGTACACGTTCAGACAGACAATATACAGCAGTCACTACTTTCTCTGGTCCGGGAGACGGAGTGAGTTTTCTTCCAACGTTATCGTCCAAGGTTCATTCTAGAAGGCCGAGGCGCTGCGGGTAGCAACGGCAAAAATCTGCTTACTTACGCCTCGGGTGGGCCCCGTCATAGCTAACTCATCAGTCAAACCCGGGAGAAAGAAATTCTCGTCAGGCGCGAGGCGAATCCGAGCCGGGCCGTCGCCGGTGTGACCTTCACGAGACGCCATCGTGACCTGATGCCCAGAGAGCTCGTAGCCGACCTACTCAATTGATGTGGTTTGGCCGTGAGAAGTGGGTATAATACGCAATTGGTCAAAATAACCGCGAGCATTTAGCCAATTGACAATGTGAATGTGCGCAGGCTCATGCAGCCGGCCGTTTTAAGGAGTTACTTACTTGGTTGAGATGGGGGGGGAGGGTAGCTAACTGCTTTTCCATTTGGAGGAGGGTTAGGGGTCACAGAGACATCCACACATGTACCCTTTCAAGTGCTGATCTTAAAAGTTCTGATCTTATATGATGGTCATATAGAGATTCATGTCTACTATGTAGCCCTACCAGGCTGACTTGAAACCACTTCGTTCCTCTAGGTTTGTGCTAACCATGATGATCCCAACAGCAGTCAGGCGCCAGCTGCCTGTGCTAAATTAATCGACCCGGCCATCCTCTCTTCGCTTTCAATGCTTTCTTCTGGAAAACTCTTCAGACCCTTCTCTGGCACCTTGTGACCGCAAGCTCTGTCAGAGAAGAAAAAAGTTCTATCAATAACACTATCTGTCCTGACATCGGCCTCCATCACCGCTTATATCTCCTGATGATCGTCTTCCTTCGGCCCACACCCTCGGGACAGAGCTCCACCGCCTCCGGCCGGCCATCGGGCGCGGAAGATGTTCCGCCCACGCACACACCAAAGCCGAGACATTACTTTCACCTCTGGTTCCCCACAGTAACAGGGCTGTTCCCTGGGCCGATCCCACGTGCTCGCTCAATATGTATCGCCCACCCTCCTTTCTGCGCTAGTCCTCCCGGGTTAACTTCCCCTTCCGCCCTCCAACATCCAAAGACGGGAGGTGTGACAGCTTTTTCTAACGATCATTCGAGTCTAACCGAAACGAGGTCAGCCTTTTCGCTGAGTGTTCAATGTTTGACAGCTTGTGTAGCTGTCAACGTGACTGCTGGCCCGACCCGCATGGCGGTGTGAGACATTCCCCCCCCCCTCGCTTGGCCTTGGTATACTGCATGAGATCATGGCATGCACAGTGCACATAGTATGTAAATATACTACCGCGGAATGATCCGAGGACGGAATGGATGGGGTTTGTTTCGCCCATGATTTTATCGTCATTACCTAGCAAAGCTGACTGACAGCCTACCTGCCGGCTGCTACTAGCAATGTTGAAGCGGCCTAGTCTGCACGCCGTGCATAATTTACGCCTGTGTGAACCCCTCGATCCGTCTACATTCCTGCAGGCGCTGCGAACAGTCTGCAGCACACCTGCAAGACCGGCATACGGAGTCGCAGGACGGATATCCATCATCACATTCCAATCTGAGGCGGAAGACCTTTGAAAAGAGAACGGATATTCGCGTACCCAAAAACGGATGCCACGTACCCTT
>LJJS01001015.1:324-47822 GCA_001447215.1 Diaporthe aspalathi
AAAAGTTAGGTAAAGTTGAAAAAATTGGACACTACCTGATATCGGACACTACCTGATATCGGACACCACCTGATAAACCACGTTATATAAAGTTAATTATAACTTTTATTTTCTGTTTTCTAACAGCAAAGCTTGCTAAATGGCTTTCTCTAGGGCTGGTATTTAAGCCGTAACACTATAAAGCAAGTAGATTCATATTCTATGGTTCCCTTTAGGCACTTGCCCCATTGTAACTTCTTCCTTCTTAACGGTAAAATGCCATCAGACGAGCAGCCCCGCTGGCGCCGACTTTGTAACTCGATCCATGACGCACAACACCACCAAAGCGTGAGCATCAAGTTTCATGTGAGCGCAGTTCAAATATGAATATGTCGGGACTGCCACCCGTTAATGATAAGACCCGAAGGGAATACTCAGACAAATTTCACCCAAGCCCATACTCTTACAGTCCCACGACACCCACTCCCGCAGCACCACCCCCACAGCATCCGGGGGCCATCACAACATCCACTGCTATAATACCTACTCCCATTGGTACTAATCCTTTCAGTACCCACACCAATTGGTATGTAAAATTTATATACCTAAATGTATGCGAAATATCTATGCTAGGTAGCTGAATCAGGCCTGGGTGGCTCTTATCAGCTGCAGCTATGGTGTGAGTGATGGATGCTTTGGTATACCCTCCTTTTTCTGGGTCTGGAAATACATGATTCCGGAACCAACACATGTGAGTGGATGAGTCTTTGCTATCTGCCCCTGACTGAGTTAGGCACCTCTTGAGAAAGACTCATCCTACAGATGCAGGCTTCAACACCTGTCACCAAGACGCTCTTCCTGGAAACAGAGAGCAACACTTATCTTCCGTTCAACTGTACCTAGAAATCTTCAAAACGATTCAATCTTCCCGCAATACTTATATGTGGCTTCGCCAGGGACATGCGGCCTGCAGCTGCTGGCGCATAACATGACGTTACTATCTGGGTACGTCTCAGCTCAGTCTCACCGATTGCTCATGCGGGTACTCGTGCAAAATTTCGGCAATGGGCTCTGGGGGCTTCTCAACAAACTCAACCCGGAGAATGACTGTTAGGTGACCCCGAAACCGAACTGGCGCAGAATATTCGGAGCCACAGGCCGACATGGATGAGAATTGCCTCGCCTTCGACGCATAGGATTATTGAAGCGTCGTTAGGCTGGGAGTCAGTTGCCAAGACGGCTAGTTATTATAGTTTGCTTGACTCGTCTCTTCACAAGAATACTCAGTACCAAGAAGCCAAGATCAGGCCTATGGATGTTCGAGGGATAGCGGGTATCCACAGCACAGGAACTTATATGCTTGGATCACGATCACGCGTTATGCATGAGTCAAATCTTCGATGAGAGAATAGTAGTTAACAATTAAGTACCAGTCACAGCAGTACAGGTCCTGCTGTGGCGCTTAATGTTGTTAGTTATAGGCAGACCGGTATTACTTAGGAAATCAGTGCCATCCTCCAAGCCCCAACACCTCAGGAGTCACCTAGCCAGGCTCCCCCATCGCTTAAAATTCCACCTGACAAACTATGTTGAGACATAACTCTGGGTCCTCTTCTCTAGTGATCCTGTGAATCTTTATGTAGGGTAGACACAGATTTGTCTCCCATCTACGCCTGTTTCGTAGTCGCGTCCCCCACCGCCCCCCCCCCCGGGCTCATTTTTCTTTCTCACACACACACCTTTAACTCGCTCATTGCGGCCTCAGGGCTCCGCCCTCATAAGCGGAGAACCGCCCGTGAATAAACTGCCGCACGCTCTTGCCCCAGAACGCGATCGGGATGGCGAGCAGGCCGACACTGAGCAGGGCGACGCCGATGGCCGAATTCACAGCGACGACGCCGGCCGCGGCGTTCCACTTGGGCAGCGCGCCGGTGATGCCGTTGCTGGCGGCGTAGCTGATGCCGCCGACGACGGCGATGCCGGCGGCGGCCCACTGGGGCAGGGACTCGACGACCCAGATGGTGTTGACGACGCTCCCGGACGCGTAGCTGAAGGCGTTGAGGCCGTAGGCGACGTGGTACGCGGCGGGGTGCCAGCCGTCGCGGGCGGCGAAGCCGTAGATGAAGACGCTCGCGGCGCCGCTGACGACGGGGAGGACGAAGGCCGGAAGGTAGAACTCGGCGTGGCGGATGCCCTTGTTGCGGAGGGTGAGGCGCTTCATGACGTTGTTGAGCATGAAGTAGGAGGCGGGCAGGGCGAGCAGGCTGCCCGTGGCGGCGGAGAAGTTGACGCGGGAGACGGCCGAGGCCGGGAGGTTGTAAGGGTCCTGTGCCATGCGGACGGGGAACCCGACGCCGATGGACATCATGCCGCCGAAGTTGATGGAGTTGAGCAGGGTCACCCAGAAGACGAGCGGGTTCGCCACGCAGAGGAAGATCTGGACGAAGCTCGCGAGGGCCGCCCGCGGCTCGCAGATGGAGCGCTTCCAAATCCGGAGCGGGGTGACCCGCCACGTGTGCACGGGCAGGTCGTCGAGGCTGGGCAGGCCGTCCTCCAGGGCGCGGATGGACCTGTTGTCGCCGCCCGGGACGTCCCACCACTCCTCGTACATCCTGACCTTCTCGGTGCCCGACTGGACGAGGACGCGGCCGTCGAAGGCGACCGGCGGGCGGAGGAAGTAGGTCTCGGGGACGAAGAAGAAGATCACGACGAGCATGATTATGCTCGGGATGGCGATCCCCCTGTAGACGCTGTGGTAGTCCTTCTCGACGTCGACCATGAGTGGCAGGTTGGCGAGCACCAGCAGTGGCAAGGCACCACCTCCGCACCAGAAGGTGGCGATGGCGAGGGGCCGTTCATGAATGAATGTGAGGTCGATGAATTGGAGGATTGTCTTTGTGTGAAGGGGCCGTCAGTATCGCTCAACTATGCGTGTGGTGTTGGGAATATGAGATATGACATACGGTGCTCAGTGTGGCTCCACCGGCGATACCCACGATGCATATGGCCCCGAGGAGCTGGTGGTAGTTGTTGGTGAAGCCGGCCCACAGGCTTCCAACTGACATCATGATGGCTGACAGGATAATGAGTGGCCGCCTTCCGAAGGCAACAGACATGGGGATCCAGAAGAAGAAACTCAGTCCCATCATCAAAGTCGGGCTGCCGGCCAGGGTCTCGACCGAGAAAGGTGCCATATCCTAGCATGGATCTCATTAGCTATCACGGAGGGACGATTGAATTCCCCACCAGATATGGTGAGGTGGATGCCATACCTCTGGGGTGAAGCTGTGAAGGAAGGCCTTGTATAGGTTGCCCGGGGTCTGGATTGCAAGCATGCAAATGGCCGAGTAGATCAACAAGGTCGCATAGATGAACAGCCGCCGGCGACGCTCAAAGTTGAGGGGGTCGGCGGGCGACTCGCTCGGGATTGGCAGGCTGAGCAGGCGGCCATCGGAACCGATGAGGAAGACACTGCCAGCGATGTCCATGGATGCACGCTTTGAACGAGTGGATGAGGTTGTCTCCGCCTGCGAAGGCTGGTCTGCGATGGACTCCTTGCTGATGCTGCCGGCAATGGACTCCCAGTCGAAGAGGGCCCGCTCCGTGTTGGTCATCTCGACTTCCGTGGCCATGCTGGGCTTCGTGTACTCGCCTTCGATGAGGCCTGCTGCTGGTTTAGGACAGTCGAGCGGTGGGGACCACCGGATATATATATTGGGAATCACGCGGCTGTGGTCATCCACTCTATAGTTGATGGCGGAGAAGAGGCAGGACAGAATAGGCGAGATCAGATAGGTTGGGTTTCCACTTCATTTTAAGCAATATGATAACTTGCAGGCAGGACGAGGCTATTAGAACCTTGTCGAGTCGGTACCATCGACCCGAAAGCTAGCCATAAAAGCTAGCGATCGTTTTCTGCCAGTATCTCGGTATAGTCACATTCGAGTGCTCGCAGTTGAGGGCCCATGTGAGATAAGTGAGGCAAGGCAGGCCGTATGCTCTCGGACTTCCTGGCCTGGCGCTGCTGCCCACAACAGCCATCACCAGAGGTGGCAGAAGTGCCTTGCATTGGCCACCCAAGGAGGAAAAGGCTGGCAAAATAAGGTTTCGCTGTCGTTTCTTCTGGGCCAAGACAATTCATTTGACAACGGACGGAGATGTCAGCCTGAGCAGGCTCCAGGGGTAGACCTTCTTGACTTTGGGCACCAGGGGTCCCTGAAACAGGTGCAACCTCGCTCTGTTAGCATGGCAAGGGTCCTCAGCAGCCTATCGCGCGGTGCTGGGGGTTTGTTGCATAGGCAAAGTATGTGGTTTGTGGTTTCATAGCCCCTCCAGACAGCAATGATGTAGGGCTCACGGTGGGCAATGGGCTGGCCGAGGTACTCAACCTTCTCCATAGTCGGTGTTCACGCCGCGTGGGCTGTCCACGCGACGGTTCCGGAGGTGTAAAATATATGCTTAATTCCCGGGTATTTTCTGCCCGGTTCGTGGCTCACTGTGAAAACCATGTTGGCGGGCCGAATAGATGCCATCTCTGTGCCTCGCAGATGTCAGGCTTTCCTCCTGCCCGGCTGGCGATGTAGTGAATGTTGTTCCTTGCTTTTGCTCTGCCTGACTCTTTCTTTTCCCATGGGGCTCCTCGGGCGGCCCACTGTTTGTTTCGATATATGCTACAGGCTATAGCAGCAGTCACCTTATTATCAAATAATTATGCGGGTAGCGCATGCGGCAGTTTGTTTCTACCACACACGCCCATTGCCCTTCCACCCTCTGCCTCACCGGTCACCTGCATGACTCCGCCCGAGGAGGGGCAACGGGCCCTCGCCAGGAGACGTTTTCCTCATACGGACACTCGACTCCACTACCCATGTGGTTTGCATACGAGGCGACCCACAGGCGCCATGACCCGCAGTGGGTAGCCGACCGCGGCGTGGGGGGGGGGATGTTGAGCTGGACTGGCGGGGCTGTACGCCATCAAGCCCAGAAGCTTGGCTGCAGAGCTTGGCCACCTCATCTCCTCCTTTCCAGGCACAGACAGGCAGACAGGCTGCATGTGGCCTCTGCGCGACGGGTTGACGAGCTCAGCGAGCGAACGAGTGACGAATCCGAGAGGCTGGCTAAGGCCCGGCCCACAGGGATATCCGGACTGGCCGGCGCGAGCATGTTCGTTCAGCTCCTCAGCCCGCTCGCAAGGGGCTGCAGAGCTCACCGTCTCTGCGTGCCATCAGACGACCTCAGGACCCCGTTGCCCTGGAGGTTTGGACGACGCGGGCGTGTCCGAGCTGTCACGTCAGGCGGAGGCCAACTTGGCTTCAGGCTCGGGCTTCCTTCCCAAGAACCTGGAGCTGAGCCCCGCCGCAGAAATAAGAGGAAAATCTCAGGCGTTTGTGCGGCTCCATGAACCCGGCCCGCAGAATAGGGTTGGTCAGGAAACAATGGATCCTTGCCAAAGCTTATTCGAACCTCTCAAACCGCTATCAAACGTGGGGCTGCCCAACGCTTTCCCTGTCAAGGCCCCTTGTCCACACCAACTCTGCCACTTGCAGCTAAGAGCAAGCCTCCGATGTCACCGTCGACGGGCACGATGGGCACTTGAGGCGCAAATCAACTTATTCGTCACAGCCAAGCAGGACGGGCACCTCACCTCATGGGCTAACAGCGAGTCGACATCCTATTGTCTGGACCAGTCTGTTCGCACCCGAATTTGGCGCCGAGATGCCCTCCAACGGTCTGCCAACACCGGATCGCACAGCCAGGTGCGGGTGCAGTTGCAGTTGCAGGGCATCGCTAGTTTGTGGACTGTCTGGCGCTTGTTCTCGGCGTCTATGCAGTGAGAGGGCACAGACATACTCTACCAGGAGCCAGTAGAGCGGACGCGTTACGTACTCAGCCAGGTACGTGCGAAAGCCTCCTCGAAGCCATAGGCTCAGCTTCTCCCCAAGTCGCTACATGGCATTTTCATAATATCCCATACTTTTGAGCGTGCAAAATCTGTTCCGAAGCGCACTCAAAGTTGAGACTCGAGACTTACCCGGCGTCATATTACGATCTACAGTTCGCCATCCGGTAGCAAGGTTTTAGCGCACAGCTTGACGAGCCTCCTGGATAAATGAATATCCTGACCGCTGCGCATCCAAGGTTTACGGTAGCGAAATTTCGCCCAGTGAATGGTTTGCATGACAATCGAGATGGTCCCAAAATGGCCACCACACACACACACACACACACACACACACAAAAGAAGTGGAAACGGTTCTGACGCTCGCCTGTTCATGGACTCATCGTCTCGGCCCCCTCGGAAACTATCAATCAGCCCAAATCTTGCTCCCCTGTTCGCATCATGAGCGAGCCCTTGCATAGGCCCGGGAGTCAAACCCACACCATCTGTTCGCCCATCATACGCTGATCTTGACCCGCAGCCTCGCAGGGAGCATCTGGCAGGCGGCGACCCTCGGACTGCTCAGTATGACCAACTCACACTACTCGCCCTATGCGATCACTTTACCCGTCGGCCGGGTCTCGGGACAGAGCGCAAATATTGTTTGACTGGAGATCAAACAGCCCGCCGCGCTCCGCTTTCCGACAGAGCTCCCCATTGATTCTGGTGAGCATGAGAAACCGGCGCGGCATGCGCTTAACTTCTTACGGGCCCCAACCGCTGCGCTGGGCGGGCTCGTCTTTCCAGGCATTGTTCGTAGCATGACATAGTCGAGAGCCAGGTACGCGCACACCGGTCCCTCATGGCTGAACCTTGTTACTACAAACCCAGCTGCCTACCCAGGTATCGCACTAGGGGTTCCTCCCGCCATCTGGGGTCAGCCCGCGGGTGGCGCCTGCAACAGGAGATCCTTGTTGGGCTCATGATTATGCCGCATGTTCCGACGCGAGAGAAGTGCGCGTAGCGGCTAGGCATAATTACCCGACAGGTAGGGCCGTAGCGGATACCCTGGGGCTTCATGCCTACCCTTGGCTTGCCAAAGGTCTTTGACGTGGTAGAGTTTCTCGCTTGACTGCCGTCCGCGTGGCTTTCTATTGCCGGCATGTCAATATATGATCGGGAGCCTATCCGTCGGAAGACGGGCGGCCACGCCTTCCAGGCCTCCATTGTGACATGCTACACCATCTATAGATACGCTAATCGTAATTGTAGTCAAAGGAGGGGCCGAGTTCCTGGTGTGGTAGTAGTCTGACAGTTCGCAGACACAACTTAGAAGCACGCGCGTATGCACGGATGCTTCGCGAGCAGTTCATGACTTGCGGCAGGCCCTCTTGCCCTCTCGATCTTGCCACGATCGAATTACTCTTCGTCCCAACCCTCTCAAATTCAAACCTGAGCATCAAAACTCGCCGAGCATTTTGACTGTCGCTTCTGACGGCTCTGGATGGGTCCGTACCCCCTGCATGTGCATGTGCATGTGCAGAGCCGAGACCCTCATGTCCCAGCTGTGAACTCTATTCCCGCCAACCTGGGTGTGCTGAACCTCGACCGCCCACCCTCCTCCATCGGTGGCATAGTACATGCCCTAACATCAGAAGATGAGCCCAACGCCCGCCAAGCATTTTATTCTCCGTAGAAGACGCTTTTAGACGAAGCCGTGCGAGTAGGCGGCGCGTTTGGACGGCTGGCTGACTGCCTGGGGTGTGCAGCGGTCGCCTCAGGAGTAGGCCCATACTGGCACAGACACATCACACTTAAAATGACTCCGCTACGACGTTCAGCATAATGCGATTTGTCGGCCTGTGGGTGACACTGCTCAGCCCGCCATGGGCCCTTGCGGTACGACCCTCGACCAAAGGCGGCTGAGATGCGAGGCGAGGCGTGCGTCCGAACAACGGCCGGGCGCCCGCATTGCACCATCTTGTCGGGAGATGCACCGCTGATCCCATCCTGTCAGACGTGCATCGCAAATGTTGATGGTGTCTGAGACTGCCACGCGACCGGTGCTTTGAGGAGAACACGGTGGGCCGCCCGTGATGGTCCAGACGGGTGTCTCAGCACGTTGCATCCCCAGAGATCGCCGGGTGCGAATCCGCTCGCTTAAGGCCGCTAGAGCAAATAATTGGCCTCTAGCTGTGTTCGTCCGAGCCCGAAGTTGGGCTTTGGGTCTCGATGCACTTCAAGTTTAGTGGTTCAGTCAACCGACTCGGGATAGGCCGGGGCTGGTGGAGGTTGCTGCAGCTCGTGTCAAGCAAGAATCAATTGATTGCTGCTTGCGGAATAGCAACGAGGCTCAGGCTGTACCGAATTTCATGTCGCGCTGGATATTGACTAAGGCGAACCATTGTCACGGCCACATATGACCCACTTCAGCTCTATGTGCGCTAAAGGGGGAAATGACAGGGTTCATAGTACTTTGCCTAAGTAGCAGGCCTAGGTAGGTACTTGAGTATGTGGATCACAATCTAACCAAGTGGAGGCGGAAGGAAAAGTACACTATTGGTATGTGTTCAAGGTATCGAAGCTCGCGAGGCCAGATCATAATACAGAAATAGCCCAGATTACTCCATAATGACAGAACATTTTTGACACTTGCATATCATGCTCAAGTGCCCTGCCTCACCTCCTGAAGTCCCTCGTATCGCTGGGCCTAGACGGCTCCAGCAAAATAACTCAGCAAGTTTCATCGGCCCGTTGGGCTGTTGGGTGCCTGAGGGCTGGACCAGGGTGTCATTGCTCACTGAACCTCGCAATCTCTTAGTCAAAGTCGTGTGAGTATCACCGAGGGTTTTGCAACCAGTCATCTGCATGAGGCCTCTTGCGGGATTAATTGGTCTCGATCTCGTAATAGATTTCCTGCAAGTGTCAGGGGCAACACGAAGGTCGCGTGATCAGTGCAAAAACATAGAACACGAAGGACACAGATCAAGGAGAACAGAATTCAACGTTAGAGTACGGCGAAAAGAAAGACAACCGCAAGAGTTTGCTTGGGCTCGCGCGGCAGTCGAGTCGATGCCGGGAGAAAGGGCATCACCATATTCCCGCAATGGTACGGATGTTCAAGCCCGGCTTGATCAATATGCCCTGGCCGGCGACAAACCCTGGAGCCTCTCAAGCGTATTCGTATGGCCCCGGCATGCGTCCTCGTCTGCGATAGGCTCTTGTGGCACTCAACAAAGTAAAATCCGAACTCCCGTTTGCATGACCTACTCCCTCCGCCTCTGTCCGTGTAATCAAGTCTGTGGGGGCCAGGACCTGGCGACTCAATGTTGGCAGCCTTGTGTAGAATTTTCATAGTCATCAGCAGCCAAGGAAATCCGGCGCGAGACGGAGTTAGGACTTCCAGGAAAGCATCCTCTAGATGGAGATGCGAGTGGTTGGCGGTCCTGGACATGGCCACAAGCATCGTCTTCAAGTTCGATAGTCCGAAACTCCGAAGGCGCCACATGTCAATGGCGAACCAGACAAAAGGCTCAACGGGCGGACGGACTTCCCGAAAGAGAAGTTTGCGGCGCGGATTTTGTTTGGATGTGCAGCATGGGTAGTTGAAACACGCCGTCGCTCACAACTCAAGTCTCTGGGGAAGATCTTGCCACAATCAGACACCCGGTAGTTCTCGAGACGGGATCCAGATGACGGTTCCCTTCTACCAGCAGCTTGCTTCACCTCTGCCCAGGCGGTGCCAGTGCTCCCCTGAACAAGCTTCCGTCCAAAGGGGAGTGTAGGGTGTAGACTGATGTCTAATTTATGCGAGCAAAAAGCCAGAAACACGTTCAGGGCCCTCGTGGCTCCTCGGCTGCGGCATGTGAATGTGCCCAGTTGCATATCCAGGGAGGTGGCATGGTTGAGGATCGGGGCCGAATCGGGCCCGCCTGTCAGCAATTCGGATGTCAAGCGTGTTTGGAAAGATCGGGCCCACTTCTAGAAGAAGTAGGGCGGCAGTCGTTGTCCACGGAATCCATGGGGCTCAATATCAATATAAGACCGGACTATCGTGAGCGGGAAGACTTAAGACGCCCGAGCATGATCGTTCAGGCGGGCATCAACTGGATGAGACCCTGCAAGAATGGCCACATGCATGATGCCACGGCAGTTGTCGAATTACATCGTCCCGTCGCAAGTCTCATGCATGACGGGAAACACGGACCGCCGCACCAGATCTGGGGGAATAAAAACGCCCAGGGTCGCAATTCAGTCCCGGCATATCAACAAAACACCTCCAACCCCCGGCCGACACCAACAAAACCGAAGTCGCCGGTCCGCTGCTACGAGCACTTCCGCGCCATCCGGCAACAGTGCGGGCTGTGGCAAAGAAGCTTGCCCCAGGATGAGTCGTAAGAAGCGACTCAAGGAGCATCGTTTGTGCTACCAAAAGAAGGAGATGAAGCAGGCCCTAATGGCTGCAGATCGAAGCTCTAAAGACTTCCCGGAGTGGGAAGTAACCTGAAGGAGTGACTGGTGAAGTAACCAGAGCAGTTACGTGCCTAACATGAGTTCCTTCGACCAGCGAAGGAACCAATTTTGGTTCAGGCGGATCATCCACGTTTCAACGCGTTGTGCCATGCCTTGTCAACTTCAGCCGTTTCTCACAGAGTATCGTCAATGTGGGCCCGTCGTACTGCGTACGGACCAGATGTTTGAGCCCGAGACATGTCTCTTCCGGCGCAACCTGCTGCCGCCTCCCTGGAAGCAGATACCAGGTGAACAGGCAAGCGTGGACATTACGAGCTTGATTGTTTTCCATCGGGAGACGATGTCAGAGCTTGAAAGTACTCACCGTGCTCTCGTCTCAGATAGATGCTCGGATCTTTCACGACTACCTAGATACTAAGTTACGCAGCCAGCAGGCCACCAGTACTTATTTTCAACCAAGATGGAAACGAGTAAGAAAGACAATCAGAAATATGAAAAACTTGTAGCATACTAACGGTCATTTGTATGAATCCATTCGGCATGTAGCCGTGTTTAATTGAGACTGGCATCCAAAGAGTAGTTAGGTTCCTGCTGTAAACCACAAGAGTGGGCTGACGCTTGGCCCATATTTTATCTGTAATTATATTGAACTCAGGTAAATCTTAAGATGTCAATACAGGGGCACAGGAGCCATGAAATCTGTCTCAAAGATCTTTAGCCAGCTCCCTCATAAATTATCCATGGATTCCAGCTATCCTGGCAGCTGCCCTCCCACTTTCTCGACCTCTCTTTAGCATTGACATAGAATCGTCCTTCGTCGCACAGCAAGTTCCAAGAGACAGGTCTTCAAAGTGACTTACACTTGGTTCTTGTGCCATCATAATGGAGGAGTCATATAGCTATGCTTCAGCCTATTTAGGTACACACTTTTGGGACACCCTCCAGTTAGCCCCGATGAATGTCACGCAACATGTTGTCCTCTTTTTCAGCGTTACTAAAAGCTAACTACAGGAGAAGTTGAAGATGAATATTCAGAATACAGCGTAGTGGTTGAAGGAGAAGAACCCCACATGATAATTGTTTGCTCAAGTATACGTCATTCGGCCCTCAATCATACGCGTGGCTGCATGTGCCCTAGATAATGTCTTGTGTAGCCGTACTATGCCGATTTCAGTCAGTTTTGGGTAAAGACTCATTTCCCCTCTTCCAAGACCATTTGGAAACTGTCACTGTGACGAAAACAGACCGATGTGGCAGTCCGAGATCGCTGGATCGCCATGTCCCTTCACAAGCATTAGTTGGAACTATTTAATACTTTCTGAAGTCTTTGGACGTGATGATAACTTCAACTACCCCTCCTCTTATGCACCCTACCACTGGCACCGGTCAGAATTCTTTCTCGATTGCGGAATTTTCGGAACCTCATTTCACTGCTCACTTTACTTTCCCTCTCTAGCTCTGCAAACCACGACTTCTACACGATGTCTTCCGCAACTCGCAATGTCTGCATCACCGCAGTTGATGGCCAAACTGGCTTCCTCATTGCGGAACTCCTTCTTAGGGAGGGCAAGTTCTAGTAGGTGGCTCAAGACTTCCGATAGAGTATGCTCATCGTGTACAAACCCTGTGCTGACGATTTCTGGTGCCGTGAAAAGCAAGAACATCAGCTCGCTCACTGGCCTCACCCTGAATCCCTCAGCCCCCAAGGTCGCGGAGCTCGAGAAGCTCGGGGCAAAGATCGTCGAGCACGTGCCCGGCCGGGAGCGGTCCCTGGTGCAAGACCTCAAGAAGATTGGCTGCGACACAATCTGCCTGGTCCCTCCCGCGCACGAGGACAAGTTCGACCTCTCGATGGAGCTCGCCAGCGCCGCGAGGAAGGCGGGCGTCTCCAACGTGCTGCTGATCAGCTCCGCCGGGGCGGACTACGCCACCAAGGAGAAGCAGCCGCGGCTGCGCGAGTTCATCGAGATCGAGAGCGCCGTGCTGTCCGCAAAGGGGGACCCGAGTGTCGCTCTTGGTCACTCGCCCTGCGTGATTAGGTGAGTGACGTGCGGGAACAGGCGTCCTGTCAGCAGAGGGGACTGACACCTGAGCAGGGCGGGCTTCTATGCCGAGAATCTTCTCCTCTACTCCCAACAGGCTCAGAGTGAAGGTCTCCTGCCTCTGCCTATCGGCCAGAACCACAAGTTTGCCCCTGTCGCCCTTGGTGTAAGTGCTTAGGCTCGTCGGACTTCCAGCAGTGCAGCATGTGCTCACAATCTTCGCAGGATGTCGCTCACGTCGCGGCTCATGTTCTGGCTGGGAAGGGCAAGCATGGCTTTGACGACCGCCACCGGGGTCAGATGATGGTCGTCACCGGGCCCCTGCTATGCGCCGGAAAGGAGCTGGCGGAGGCTGCTTCCAAAGCTCTGGGCCAGACACTCGAGTACGATGAAATCAGCGAGTGAGTCCGAGACACCTAAGCCCATCCTTTGGGGCAAAGGATGCTAACAGTGGAAAAAGAGCTGAGGCAAAGCGTGTCCTGAAGGCACAGTCCGACCTCGACCCGTCCGAGATGCAGTACATCCTGGAGTACTACAGTCTAGTCCGGGAGGGTAAGACAAACTGTGAGCAGAATCCTAAATCGCTTCATGTCGTCTGTAGCCTGAAACTGACCTGTTCGTCAAGACATTTCCACCACGGCGTTCCACGATGTCACTGGTGTCCATCCGACCGAGCCTGATGACTTCTTCCGCATGTACGCAATGGAGCTTCGGCCCAAGAAGAAAGCCAAGAATTGAGCAATCACGACTTCTCCCAGGGCTCTGACGGCAAATAGTCTTAGAAATATTTGACCCTGGTTGACCAGGTCCCGTGCTCTGATTGTTGCACCATTCTTTTTAGGAAGGCGAGTGAGTAGAACTTTTCAAAGATTGTGCGTTTGAAGACAGGTCGAGGACGGTAACTCGCCCATGAGGACTTGTAGCACTGAAAAGGAGAAAAAGGTAGCTAAAAGTACAACAAATGCAATATTCACACACAGGGAGACCGAGGGGTAGAGAGTACACCATTATGATCAAGTAAGGATTCTGGGTATATGTGTTTTCTGATCATCCATGGAGTATATGATCTTAGAGTGGTCGGTCGTGCGTGTGCGTTTGTGCCTGGTTTCGCTACGTACATGCTCATCATGCGTATTTGGGAGTTCAAGTCGAAGTGTGCCTAGATGACTAGATCTTCCTGAAGCTTCCAATCACTCCGCCATTGAGTTCGTGAAATGGAAAGTAACCGCAGTATTCATAGCTCAAATTTGATTCAGGACAAGGGTTATTTCTGCGGACAAGGTACACCATACTTCGCCCGCACCACGGAATGCTAATTAGCTACTCAAAAGGTCCGGAATAATTCTGCGGTGAGCAGGCGTGCCGCGATGGGTACAGCTCAGTTACCTGTCCTTTGTGGTTCAGAACTGGGGAGGGGCAGCTGCACCTGATGAAGGTATGACGAGATGTTGTCGACATGTCAGCCGCGTCGCCAAACACGCCGAGATGCACGGTAGCACAGCTACGACATTCGAGATTTCGATGACGGACATTCTCCGTCGTGATGACAAGTCGAAGTCGCAGGAAATGGAGATGCTCCGACTGGGAAAGCTGCCAGCTGTATTTCTCAACACCAGAAGATGGTTGGTCGGTCAAGACGTCGCTTGCTCCCCGTTCAAATCATCGCCGAAACACGAACAAACAAACATCTCGCTGCTTTCAAGGTTCGTTGATACCCTCAAGTTCTCGGAAAGCATCTGTGAGAGAACTCCTTTTCAGCAATGTCGTTACAATGCGCCCGGTCCCTGCTTCAGTGCGCAGCCAGAAACCCATCAAGAACTCTTAACAAGACCTGGCAAACCTTCAGACCCGCTGGTTATCTTGTTGCGGCTACTCGCAATAACAGTCAAATCGCAACCACGACCGCCGTGGCAGGCCACTCCCAGTACAATCGCACGTCGGGCATCACTGATTCGGTCTGGGTGCGTCACTCTCCTTACTCGGAGCGCCCAACCTTCGGGCTCCTCAACGAGAACATCAAGACCAAGACATGTATCATCGGCGCCGGAATCTCTGGTCTGTCCACTGCGTACGAGCTGGTATCCCGGAAGCACGATGTCGTCGTTGTGGAGGCCCGTGAGGTGCTCTCAGGAGAGACGGGTCGCACCTCAGGCCACCTCTCGAGCATGCTGGACGACGGGTACGTGAGGATCGCAAAGAAACACGGCCGCAAGGGCGCGAGGGCTGCGGCGGACAGCCACGTCTGGGCTGTCAAGCGGGTCGGGCAGATTTCGAGAGAGCTGGGCATCGATTGTGACTACCGCAAGGTTCCCGGGTACCGCGTGTCGCAGTTCGACCAGAAAATGGAGCCAGAGAAGCACGCCAAGGACCTTCAAGAGCTGAAGGAGGAGGCGGAAATGGAGGAGGACTTGGGCCTGAAGGCGTATTTTCGCGAGGGTGTCGCTGTCCGGGGCTGGGATGGCAAATTTGACCAGCGCGAAGCCCTGGTTGTGGAGGATCAGGCCACGTTCCACCCAACCAAGTACCTGAACGGCCTCCTGGCGTGGCTGAAGAAGCAGGAAAACTTCCAGTGTTACACCGGCACGCGCGTGGTGCTCGTGGACGAGAAAGGCGGCGATGTCCTCGCAGATGGCTACAGGGAGGTGCACATCCGGACAGAGGCGGGCCACCACATCCAGTGCCGGAACGCCGTCGAGGCAACGTGCGTGCCGCTGCAGAAGCTCAGCGTCATCGCCCAGATGGAGTTCAGCCGCACCTACTGCGTCGCGCTCCGCGTGCCCAGGGGCTCGGTCGAGGACTGCCTGCTGTACGACACCGCGGACCCGTACAACTACGTGCGGGTCGCCAGGTGCGACGACAAGTTCGACTACCTCGTGGTCGGAGGCGGCGACCACAAGGTCGGGCAGCACGACACCCTGCCGCGCTTCCGGGTGCTCGAGGACTGGGCGCGCGAGCGGTTCCCACAGTGCACGACGGTCGACTACAAGTGGAGCGGGCAGATCTCCGAGCCGGTCGACTACATGGCCTACATCGGGCAGAACCAGGGGTGCGACAGCGTCTACATCGTGACGGGCGACTCGGGCAACGGGCTGACGCACGGCGTGCTGGCGGGCAGGCTGCTCGCGGACGAGATCGCGCCGCGGCCGGCGGGGCAGGACGCCGTGGACGAGTTCGACCAGACGGCGAGGCCGGTGGACTGGGCGGCCGTGGCGAAGCTGTACTCGCCGAAGCGCCTGGGCAGCGTCCTCAAGTCGGTGCCGTCGTTGGTCGCGCACGAAGTGCAGGTCAACGCGCAGTACAAGCGCTTCCTGGAGTCGGACATCGGCAACATCGAGGACCTCGCCCCCGGCACGGGCGGTGTGCTGAACCCAAAGACCAAGACGCCCATAGCCGTCTTCCGCGACGAGCAGGGCAACGTGACCAAGATGAGCGCGGTGTGCCCGCACATGAGGGGCGTTGTCTGCTGGAACCAGGCTGAGAAGTCGTTTGACTGCCCGATCCACGGCAGCCGCTTCTCGACGATGGGGCTGTGCGTGAATGGCCCTGCGAAGGGCAACCTGGAGCCGGCGGAGGGACAAGTACAAGGGTCGTCGAAGGGGACGAAGGCAGCGGCGAAGGGGGCTCCATCGTAGGGGCGAATGATGGACGACACACTGTATGAATCCGGTGTCCAGCCGCAGAGCGTTTGCGGATGGAATGTAACCAATACAAATATCTGCTTGTCTTGGGATAACTCTTGAAAGAGTGACAGTGGCCGAAATGCTAGCAGCGTCTTCGTGCTTGCTCCTACGCCACGAGCCATGTCGACGCTTGCGTGCATGTTTGGTTTCTATCAGAGACCGGGTTAACTGGAGATCGTTATGGGATACCCAGGTAGGAGAAGACCTAGGCATCTATGTACTTAGGCCAGGACACCAGTTCCAAGGCGGCGCGGAGCCCGTACATCGGCTGGGTCATGCCCATTACGCCACTGGTTCGTGGGGATAGCTGCGACGCAGGTGGACAGGCTCACAGTGTCGGCCAAGGTCTCCGCTCGTGTACTGCAGAGGGCAGGTCACCACATTGAAGCCGGTTTTTTGCACTTCTCCGCGACGAGCCTGGCATACTGAAGATCGACCGAGCCAAGATGAACAGCAAGAGGTGGTCACAGATGCCTTGTGGGCCGACTTCAGCAGTCAACATGGACGCAGGACATTGGGCTCTTCAGATGCTGGTTGATAGATGCCGAAGCCCTGGCAGAAACAATGGGATCATCTCAACTTGGTCTGGATGAGGAATTGAGTGCTCACAAATGGGGAGACGACGTGCGATGATATGATGAGGAGGAACTTGTGATCCCAGCTTGAAGTGCGCGACGGACAGTGTCCGACTTCAGTAAATGCACTGGATGACGACAGGCAAGGAGAGCAAGGGTAGACGTCGTCTTTTGCCCACACGGGCGAAGTGTCATTGATTTTGACGGAAGCTACGGGAATCTGAACCTAACGCCGCTCGCTGCCTGTCGAGGAGAGCGGCCCCAGACGCCGTTTTCAACCGTACCGTGGCATTCAATTCATGCAAGTCGTGCAAGTGCCTTTTCCATGCCAGAAACCCTTGTCCCTTGACCCTCACGAATGGTTTTATGTGGGATGCGGGCGGAGAGCGAAATCAACTACTGGACACCAGTGGTCTGCTGAGGCTTCTCCTACGAAGTCTTGGCGCCCTGGGTAGGAGTGATCTTCTTTCCGTCCTTGTTGTATCGGACACGTGGGGGAGGAGCACGGTTGCGACGACCCTCGCGAGAACGGACACTATAGGTGTTCCTGTCAGCATGGTTGTTCTTCGGTCGGGAGGGGTGGGGGTTGGTGATGGAGTCCGTATGCCGCCAAGGTTCTTCTCAGCCGCCTGTGTCCGGCAGGTAGACAGCTTGCCCAAAGGGCCGCCGTGATACCAGACCAGACACAGTTGTCCTCCATCCAGGACAAACGTACCGAACGATCTTGCCGTGAATGGCACAAGAGACGCAGTACTGCAGCTTGAGGTACATCTTGGGGACGGTGTACTCGGCGAAGACCGAGGCGTCAGAGATGTCACCTGTGGAAGACTTTTGTTAGCCATCTGGACAACGGGGCGAGGGATGGAAGCCGAATCGGCGTTGCAGCGAGGCAGAGAGGCGGGCGCGGCCGGATTCAAGCGTCTTGACATACGAATAGCAGCAGACTCAACCATGTTGCGGATGGTAAATCTCTTGATGGCCTTGTCCTTGGGGGTGCATCGCGAGCAGTTGGAGCACCGGATGGGCTTGACGTGGCCGCGGCCCTTCTTGTTGCGGCCGTTGTTCTTTCTCTATTGGGAGCAGTGACAGGTCAGCGATTGCTCGGTTGCGGTATCATCGAGTGGGATTCATGACGGTGGGCCAGCGAGGGTGGGGAGCAGACGCGACAAGAGCGGGCGACCGGGCATGAAAGCGAGGGTGTTCCGTTTTGTTGTGGCATCAGGCTCTCCAGGCCATCGTGACGACGTGCATTGAATTCTCTGGAAGGTAATGGATTGGGGTTGTCAACCATACCTTCTTAGGCATCTTGACGACTTTGGCTGACGAAGATCGTAAGTGTTGGTCGTTGAAGGGGAGAGAGAGAGGGACTGAAAATGCGACGTCTGGAAATTTAATGGTGGTTTACTTTGCTTGCAGCGGCCAGTCTTCCTTCTCCCTCAGGCGCAGAAACAGAAATGGTGGTCCACAACTCGCAAATCCTAGTCGCTAACAGCGACGGTACTGTCTGTAAGCATATCACTGTTAGTGCGCAAATGATGCCCTAGGGATCACGTGCTGATGCCCCACCTGGCTGCCGGTTATTGGTCAGCTCTTAGCCTGCACCCGGGGCACCCAGAAACTGTGCCTGGCCAGTGGCCCCAAACCAGCCCGAAAATCTCATACTTCAAACCGCCTGGGCGCCTTTTTGCAAACTTCTTCCCTCCCTTCTCCATCAACGAACATCTTCACGGGACTGGCTTATGACGGGATAATACCCTAGGTACGTCTCGAAACACGATGATGTTGTTGCGCGATGGCATCATGGCTTCCTTCCCCCCTTCATGATCAATCATGTTGTCACTGCACACTCGGATTCCCTCGTCTTGTCTGCTTCTTTCAATGATACCCGGTGGTTTTCATCTCGTCCCTTGCGACTGGTGATCGCCACCACAGCATTTCCTGATTTTTTATTTTTGCATTTCCACTTCAGCTGGAGGATCGAGACAGCCGGGCAAGAGGCCAGTGGCAGCAGGGCCATTCACTTCTGCACTGCTGCTCTACATCTCTTGTCACTGTCTCTATCGGTCGCCCTCTTTGCCCATTGGAGTCCCCTTATCGCCCGCCCCACATCACAAATTCCCACCCCGAGCCTGCACTTTTTAAATCCAGCCTGCCTCAGCCTGCCTCAGCCGTGACTTTTTTCTAACCCTTCCTCCTTCCTGCCAGTAGGACAGCCCATCATGCAGATCTTCGTGAAGACCCTCACGGGCAAGACCATCACCCTTGAGGTGGAGTCTTCCGACACCATCGACAATGTCAAGTCCAAGATCCAGGACAAGGAGGGCATCCCCCCAGACCAGCAGCGCCTGATCTTCGCCGGCAAGCAGCTCGAGGATGGCCGCACCCTCTCCGACTACAACATCCAGAAGGAGTCCACCCTCCACCTCGTGCTGCGCCTGCGTGGTGGTGGCAAGAAGAGGAAGAAGAAGGTCTACACCACCCCCAAGAAGATCAAGCACAAGCGCAAGAAGACCAAGCTGGCCGTCCTCAAGTACTACAAGGTCGACAGCGATGGAAAGATCGAGCGCCTCCGACGCGAGTGCCCTGCCGACACTGTAAGCTCCTCTCCCAAAATGTTTCTCGACAACAACTTGATTACTGACCACTTTATGTCTTCAGTGTGGTGCTGGTGTCTTCATGGCTGCCCACAAGGACCGTCAATACTGCGGTCGCTGCCACCTCACCTACGTCTTCGAGAAGTCCTCATAAACGGTTTCTTTCGGTTTCAGGGACGGACAGACGGAGCAACGGGGTTCGATAGTTCAAGGGACGGGGAAAAGCTTGCACTAGCGCATTCATGGGTCTCCGGTGCCGGTACGAAGCACCTCGGATGTGATTACAGATACATCTAGCACTCGTCAACTGGCTGGCGGAATGGGAAAATTCTAAAATGAAGGTCACGATCACAACGTCAATCTTTTGGCCTTGTCTTGCCCCGTGACCCATGATATGCTCTGTCATTTTGTTCGCACCTATCCTGTGGATGAGCCTCGTCCGCTTCTCCATAGCACGCTATCCTGTCACGCTTGATTTGTCCAATACCTTTGTTGCATCGCTACCCGTCTTGCGCAACACAAGTGCGAGAGGCACCGAAAACAGGCACGCAACTTTTCAACCCACCTTCTTCGGCCAATTTTAAAACAAGACAGCAGCAGGGCACCTGCCTTTGGAGTTCTGAACCTCTTGACATTACGAGTGACCCATTCGGTCTTTCTGGTGGCACAGATGCACATGATGAATGCGACACTTTGCGGGAGAGGGAAGCCATGGCGGAGGGTTTGTAACATGATTCAAGAAAATGCTTTGCTGGCTCTAAACAATTCTGGCTATATGCATGCAGGCGTGTGATGGAATCCCTTCTAGACATTCTGGGAAGGCTACAGGGGGGTATGATAGCCATCCGGGGCCTCAGTCCTTAAACCCGTTCCGCAGGTTCTCCCACTCGCTCTGGGGGCACTCGAGCTGGTTGGGGTCCCTCCTGAGCGCGCCCGGCCCGCCAAACACGTCGACCACGTTCCCGATCAGGCTGTCCCTCCCCTTGCGGTCCGACGAGCTCTCCCACCACATGCCGCCGCCGAGGCCGTGGTTCTTGATGTACATGGCCTTGTCCCTGGCCATGGCGACCGTGTCGTAGCTGACCATCATCCGCCGGGCCGGGTCGTAGCTGTAGCTGGCGCCGCTGTCGTGGTCGTAGAACTCGCGGGCGCCGGGCAGGGGCAGCGCCTTGAAGTCGTAGACGCCGCGCTCCCAGCTGCCCTCGCCGATGCCGCTGTAGGGCCTGCCCACGCCGTCCGTGTTCTCGAAGGCGCGCCCGTACAGCGGCATGCCCACCACGATCTTGGACGGGTGCACGTGCCGCGTGTAGTGCTCGAGCGCCTTGGCGGTGCTGAAGGGCGTCGTGTTGGGGTGGGCCCGGTTCGGGTACAGGTTCGCCTGGTGGCCCGCCACCTGGTCCCACGACCCGGCGTAGTCGTACGCCATCAGGTTCCAGAAGTCCAGGTAGCGGTCCATGCCGCGGAGGTCCAGCTTCTCGTAGTTCTGGGCACCCGCGGGGCAGGCCACCGTCAGCTCGAAGTGGTGCGGCCGGCCGTGGCCGGGCTCCGGCGGGAGGGTCCTGGCGTAGGCGTCCATCTCCTCGCGGCACGCCTTGAGCAGGGCCACCCAGTCGGAGGCCTCGGGGGAATTCTGTGGGTACTCCCAGTCGATGTCGAGCCCGTCGAAGCCGTAGTTCTTCATCAGGTTGACAGCCGTCCGGGCAAAGTTGGCCCGGCCCTGGGATGTGGATGCCGGCTGTCTGAAGTTGGAGGAGTAGGTCCATCCACCGATGGAGAGGAGCACTTTCAGGTTGCGGTTGCGGCGCTTCAGGATGTTGAGTTGCTTGAGACAGCCGTATAGCTTGTGGCCGTCCTCCCACTTGTCACCATCCCAGTGGATCTCACTGTCTGCCCAGCTGTCTGTCAGGTAGCTACCGCATATGTTAGCTCAGATTCCGACCTCCAATGGTCGATGTGAGCTTACACCTCACCCGACTCAGGTCGGACATTGGCGAATGCATAGAGGACATGTGTGAGGTTCTCGACTGGCAGCTCCCAGGGGAAGTGCTTGCGCCCATAGATGGCCCAGTTGACGAAGTATGCCACGCTCCGGTAGCCTTTTGTTACTGGTCCTCCGCCCATCGTGTCGTTTGGGGATTGCAGGTGTGGTGTGTTGAGGCCTTGGGAGTAAGAGTTGTCAAATTCCTGAATGTTGTGTTGAAAGAGAGGTATCTGCTGGGCCTGGATGAAGAGGACGAGGCTTATAAATAGGAGGAAGACGGATATTATGGATAACAGGCGGCCTCTATCTGGCATGGTGAAAGGGAGTACGACAGGACACTGCCTCCGTGGGTACGTATGAAGGGGTATGGATGTATGTTATGCAGGTACTGTGGCGTAGCTAATGAGGAGGGGCGGCGGCTAGAACCATGGCAGATGGGGGGCGATGGCGATGACTGGGGATCTTGGGAGCACAAGGACGGCTGTGATTTGATTGATTGATATGACCAGGGGATGATCACGAAGACGGGTTGTCAAACTAGGGAAGACAGGCCGTTGGCGGGCCCTAAGATGTAATGCCAGCAATCCACCGCGAAGGAGGGCAGCTTCCGCGACAGCAAATGAAGTGACGATATATCAGACAGACTGGAGACGACCCGCCAGGAACGTACCATGCTTCACCTTCTCCTTGAGCTTGTCAAACATTGCGGGGCTGAGAGCCAGAGACCGTTTTAGGCACCAGGGACAGAATGAATCAAGAAGGGGCATTGCTCTTGTCTACAGTACAGTGTACGTCAATCAAGCTCGAATGTTGAAACATTCAGAGGACGGGGGAGAGAAGTAGTGCAGTGCATGTACAGTATGCAGTGGCCGAGCCAGCCGCCTTGCACTGGAGCTCCAGCCTCGATGGGCGGCCGTTCGGGGAATGACGACACCGACACCTGCAGAAGCCGTGCCACCCGTCACAGGTCAAAGGTTCAGGGGTGTTCCCTTAGTTTTCGTACCGTCGTACCTGACCAGCCAGATGATAGATACCAGCTGGCGACCAGCTGCACTCAGAGCCACCAGCTGATGGTCGATGTGGGGAGCCGCTAGTACGTGTAGCGCCGACAAGGATGTCCCACCATGGCGCCGGTGCGTGCGCCAGCTTTGGTGCAGCTCCAAACTGCAGCCAGAGAAATTTCAGATCGTCGAGGGAAAAAAAAAATAATCTTCGAAAGCTGCCGGCTGTTTTAAAGCAACGACACCCACACTCTGTCAGCCGCAGCAGCACTCCTGCCAAAGCCATCTTGCCAGATCTTCCCCACCAAGATGGCCAACATCAACTACTTGCTGTACGAGTCGGCGGCTGGTTATGCCGTCTTCCAGGTCGTCAACCAGGCCGACAGCGTTGGTCTGCAGCTCAAAGAGGTGCAGAACTCGCTGCAGAACCTCGCCACCTTCAGCAAACATGTGAAGCTCGTCAACTTCACCCCATACCGGTAGGGCACTCCCGCCCGCGACCGAGGACCAATGTGCCTGCCGTAGGGCCTCGTCGCTGACAGGAAAAAAATAGAAATGCCGCCGAGACCCTTGAAAATGTCAACCTCATCTCCGAGGGTATCATGCCCGACTACCTCAAGTCCATCCTCGAATTGAACCTCCCCCAGACCAGCGGCAACAAGTCCAAGATCGTCCTCGGCGTCCAGGACAAGAAGCTTGCCGGCGAGATCAGCTCCACCTTCAAGGGCGTCGAGTGCGAGACGAGCGACACCTCCGAGGTCGTCGCAGACCTCCTCCGCGGCATCAGGGTCCACGCCGAGAAGCTGCTCAAGGGCCTGCAAGATGGTGATCTGGGCCGTGCCCAGCTCGGTATGGGTCACGCCTACTCGCGCGCAAAGGTCAAGTTCAGCGTGCACAAGAACGACAACCACATCATCCAGGCCATTGCGACCCTCGATGCGCTCGACAAGGGCATCAACCAGGGCTCCATGCGCGTCCGCGAGTGGTACGGCTGGCACTTCCCCGAGCTGGTCAAGATCGTCTCCGACAATGGCACCTATGCCAAGCTGGTCCTCGCCATCGGCAACAAGAAGACGCTGAGTGATGACAGGCTGCACGAGATCGCCGCGGTCATTGGCGACGACGGTGAGAAGGCGCAGGATATCATCAACGCCGCAAAGATCTCCATGGGCCTCGATATTACCGAGTCTGACATGATCATGGTCAAGTCATTTGCGGAGTCTGTCGCCAAGATGGCCGACTACCGGAAATCGCTTTCCAACTCTCTGGACTCCAAGATGGGCCAGGTCGCCCCCAACCTGCAGACCATCCTCGGAACACCCGTCGCCGCACGTCTCATCTCGCATGCCGGCTCCCTCACCAACCTTGCCAAGTACCCTGCCTCCACTCTCCAGATCCTCGGTGCCGAGAAGGCTCTCTTCCGCGCCCTCAAGACCAAGGGTGCCACCCCCAAGTACGGTCTCATTTACCAGTCGTCATTCATCGGACGCGCTGGTCCCCGGGTCAAGGGCCGCATCAGCAGATACCTGGCCAACAAGTGCAGTATGGCATCCCGTATCGACAACTTCTCAGAGCACCCCTCGGCCCGTTTCGGCGAGGTCCTGCGGCAACAGCTTGAGGACCGGTTGGAGTTCTATGCTACTGGCAAGAAGCCCATCAAGAACGAGGAGGC
Organism: Diaporthe aspalathi; assembly: GCA_001447215.1. Lineage (NCBI taxonomy): Eukaryota > Fungi > Ascomycota > Sordariomycetes > Diaporthales > Diaporthaceae > Diaporthe > Diaporthe aspalathi. The sequence continues at coordinate 24,200 of LJJS01001015.1, forward strand.
CATGAGCAACGCCATGAAGGCCATCCTCGGAGATGGCAACGATGACCTTGCTATCGATACTGAGATGATCGACGCTCACCCCGCACAAAAGGAGGGCAAGAAGTCCAAAAAGGACAAGAAAGACAAGAAGCGCAAGAGCGACGCCATGGACATCGACGAGCCATCAGAAAAGTCCGAGAAGAAGGACAAGAAGAAGCGGAAGAGCGAGGCAGATGGGGACAAGAAGGACAAGAAGAAGAAGAAGGACAAGAAGGTCGAGGCCTAGGGTGCTTCATCTCTTGATAATAAGCCTCTTGTCACCCCCAAAAGTTCTCCTGAGCCCTCACCCTCCACTCCTCGCGGGCAGAAGAGAAAGCGCCCAGCCGATGATCTTCCCGACAACCTGCCCAGCCCTGTAGCCGGCAGCACTGCGAAAGCTGCCATCGAACAGACGCAGAAGCACGGGCGGCCCGCGAAAAAGGCCAAGAAGGAGGAGGAAGCCGAGAAACTGCCAGTGCTGCTGACCCACAACTTCACACGCGACAGGATCCTGGACGCGCAGAAGCGTCTCCTCAATCGGCTCAAGAGGGGCGAGGAGATGGCCAAGGCCCGTTTGAAGCTCCGCATGTCCATCAGGAGGAATCGCAAGCCTGGCAGCGGTGGGGGAGGAGGCTCTTGAGAGAAACCCTGGTGGGCTCGAGGCTGCGGGGGAGGAGGGTTCTCTTCCCCCATTCCTATTGATCTGTTCCTTGGGGGGTTCGTCTCGGAGTTGCAAAGGGCGCGAGGGAGAAAATCGGCATCGGAGTTCAGGGATTTGTATTTTTCTTTTATCTTCGCATCTTGTGTCTTTCCGGTTCGGTGCTTTTTCGATCCCCTTTCGATCACGGCCGTTTTGGCCCATCGAGTGAGTGACTGGCTGGCTGAATGGGTTGACATGTCCTCTCGTACCATCAATCAATTAAGCAATCAATCAATCGAATGATCAGTTTTCAAAACTGCATACCCATCTAGTTGTGGTAGTTCTAGCAGGGGAATAAATTTCAACTGAAAAGTTCACACTCGTTGGTCACGGTCTTCACCCATAACCTCATCCAGGCTTTGATTATGGTGGATTTTTTACAAAAGTCCTTCTCTCTTTTATTTTGTCTCAATTCCTATGTCGTAAATGTATCGAGCCCGTCCGCCCGTCCGCCCGCCCTTCCAACCACCCCTCCGCGCCGAGGACCTGTGCCTATGCTTTGATTTGTCAAGACAGGAAGATTTTAACGCCGCGACGCCCGTCTGCTTGCTTGCTTGCTTGCTTCTTGAGTAAATTTGATATCGACATCACCACCGCCATACCGCCCACCCCGTGCCACCACCTGCCCATCACCCGTGTGTTGCCTCGACCGCTCAAGCCCAGGCACCACCAACCCGCGCCTCGCCCAATGCCCTGCCCCGGTGTCAACAACGTGGCTTCATGTGTCAGGTTTATTCGTTTTGCCATTGACATCCAATCCTGCCTGGCATACAGACAGGACTATGAGCCCTCGCTGCCAAACTCGTGTGTCCACTCCGAGTTCCTCTTCAGGTCCTCCTGCGACACCGTCGGCCGCGACGACTTGACCGACTTGACAAAGTCCTTGAAGTCGACGATGGGCTCCAACAGCTGGTCCGTGTCGACCTGCTCCCACGTCATCTCGATCGCGTCGGGCTCGCCTGGGGAGCATGGCGTCACCCTCGACTGGCCGTCGATTTCGACCTGTAGTTCGACATCCCCTTGGTCAGCAAACGGCGGACGACTTATTATTATCCCAGGCACTCTTGACACATCAGACAACGTACCTTCTTGAAATGTGTGGCCTGCTGGATCTTGCGCACGGGCTGCATCAGGGCGTCCTGGACGGCGACGGCGATGTCGCTGCCCGAGTAGCCCTCGCTCAGCTTCGCCAGCTCCCTGTAGTCCTCGGGCTTGAGGCTCGTCTTGGTGTCCCCGACGGCGATCTTGAACATGGTGGTCCTCGCCGCGATGTCGGGCAGCGAGATGTGTACGCGGCGCTGGAAGCGGCGGCGGATGGCGGCGTCCAGCTGCCAGGGGATGTTGGTGGCGCCCAGCACGAGCACGCCCGTCGAGTCCTTGCCGACGCCGTCCATCTGCACCAGCATCTCGGTCTTTATGCGCCTCGACGCCTCCGACTCGCCCTCGCCGCGCGGCCCGCACAGGGCGTCGACCTCGTCGATGAAGATGATGGAGGGCTTGTTCTCGCGGGCCATGTTGAAGAGTTGTTTGACGAGCCTGTTCCGCGGTGGGTGGTCATGTCAGCGGGTTGGGCCTGTCCCAGAGGCTGACCAGAGCGTCTCTGTTTCTCGATGTGCGCTCGCACATGTCGGCGCGGAACGCGGGTGGTCCAAACATACCTTTCTGACTCTCCCATCCACTTGCTCACCAGATCCGAACTGCTCACGCTGAAGAAGGTGCTCTTGGCCTCGGTGGCCAGGGCCTTGGCCAGGTAACTCTTTCCGGTTCCGGGGGGCCCGTACAGCAGGATGCCCTTCCAGGGCTTCCTGTTGCCCTGGAACATCTGGGGGAACTTGATGGGCAGCAGGACGGCCTCCTTGAGGGCCTCCTTCGCGGCCTCGAGGCCGGCGACGTCCTCCCACTTGACGTTGGGCCTGTCCTGCAGGATGGCGCCGGCGAGGGCATTGCGCAGCTTCTTGCTGTCCTCGTCGACGGGGGCGCCGCCGTCCTCGCCGTTCTCCTTGCCCTTAGCGGTGCCGGCGGTGGAGGAGCCGTTGGCGCCGACGAGGCCCGGCTTCTTGCGCTTCGCGTCGGCGTCGGACAGGTGGGCCTTGAGCTTCTCGGCGCGGTCCATGTACTCGGCCGTCTTGGTGCGGATCATCTCCTTGGACTTTGGGTTCTTCTCCCACTTGAGGGCGAGCATGAACAGCTCCAGCGACTGGTAGTACATCTGGTAGGCCTTGTCGTACTGGGCGGCGTTGTCGGCCTCGATGGCCTTGCGCACTTGGTCGATCGCGCGACCGAGGAAGTCGGTGTTGGACATGATGGGCGGATTTGGTAATCTTTTTTTTTTGTGGCGGTCGTCACCGCTGCTCGAGGACGGTTGTGGTAGTTGTCGACTCGAGGCGGACACTTGAGACGAGGATTGAGGTAGTGGGTTGAGGAGGAGGAGGAGCACCAGCACCAGCAGCACGAGCAGCAACTGATAGTGGCCCCGCTGGGTGAGGATCGTCAACACCACGCCTTGCAGGCAGGGCTTCACAGTCGAGAGCCGTGGGCTCGCGTAGGCTAGGGTCGCAGTCGCAATCGCGGTGGGCGTGAGGTGTTGTTATCTCTAACAGCCAGACAGGCAGGCAAACAGACAGACAGGGAGGGAGGGCCGAGAACCAGCTGAGGAGGTGCCGAGATGCTTGAGTAAGTCGACGGACCGACCGACTGACTACCTTATTAGCAGTACAGTAAGTGAGTGTGGCCTGGGACGAGTGGACGTTTCGAGCTGGAGTCTTGCAGGCCTTGGCACGCCATTGTTTTTGGATTGGCGGGGTTGAAGGGCCGAGAGGGCACGATAGACAACTGCAGCCCGCAGGCCGCAGCAGGCGCCCAGGCCGGGGGTCAGGCTGGAGTTTACAAAGTGACGTTGCCTGTTCTGACTGGGGCATTTTGGGGGCGGGTGCCCAGTACAGTAGTACAGTGACAGCGCCCATGTAAGAACCAACCAATGTAAACAGAAAGCCTACGCTCCAGATTTGTGCCCGTTGCAGAGAGTAACGGGGACAACGACCTGCTGATCAGCACCACTTCCAGGCATACAGGCCAGTAGTTGAAGCAGATTCATATCTGAATTACTACTACATACAAGCACTTAGGTAGGTACATAACACATATTGATCGACCGACTCAAGGAACAGTAAAAAAAAAAAACAGAATTCATCATCACTCCATATAGCATAGAATTTTCGCCTTTTCTTGTTATTCTTAGAAAGACGAAAGAGCACGTTCAAGCCTGCCAAGGACTCCCGCAGATAAGATCAAAGATCTCAAAACTCATCACTCATCAACACGTCGGGGCACTGGTGCGAAACCTATTACGCTGACCTGACCCGAGCCGCAATCTCACCCTCAACGGCCACTTGACCCAGCCGGCCTGCATCCCGCAATCCCACCCAGGTGCCTCACACATATCCCCCCAGAATGGCAGAGGCACAGGCCAAGCTCCAGGCCCTCTCCGAGGAGTTCACCAAGCTACAATCAGGTAAGTCCTCACCCACACCACCCACCCACATGCACATCACCACCGTCGTCGTCATCATCACCACCCAAGACACCGAACCACACAGCTCACCACGCCACTGCTAACACCCACCCACAGAGCTGCAGACCACCGTCTCGGCGCGGCAGAAGCTCGAGGCGCAGAAGCAGGAGAACAGCGGCGTCAAGAGCGAGTTCGGCAAGCTCAAGGACGGCGAGGCCATCTACAAGCTCGTGGGGCCCGCCCTGCTCAAGCAGGACAAGGTCGAGGCCGAGGCCACCGTTGACGGCCGCCTCGACTTCATCAACAAGGAGATCGCCCGCCAGGAGGCCCTGATCAAGGAGAGCCAGGAGAAGCTCGAGCGCGTCAAGGGGGACATCATCAGGATCCAGACCACCGCGCAGCAGCAGCAGCAGCAGGGCGTTGCTACCGGCAAGGCCCCTGCTGGCGGTGCCGCCGGCGCGGCGAAGGCCTGAGTGGGGATGTGAGCCCGGGTGGTTTGTTGTAAGGGAGCTACATGTTGGCTGGGAGCCGGGCAGGCTTTGGCGGCTTAGTCTCAGGCTGATAAAACACCCACCGGTCATAACTCGCGAGAAGGACCTACGCGACATGGCTTCCGGGATTGCGTGGTCTGTACAAATGTCACGCATGTGGCCATATTGGACGACTTTGCAGGGCTGGAATGGATCCTGTTTATGAGAGGGGCATTCTATTCCTTCTAAAAAAATTACCAATTACCAAATGCTAGGTCCAAACGCCGATACCAATACCCTTTCCAAACCAACGCTATGCACACGAATAGGAGATGATGCCGCTGAACTACCGCGACACGAAAGGCGCCCCCGATTCCTGAACACCAATGCATGCTCGTGCGCCTGTTTTCAGTCCCGCCTGTAAAACCATCCATGATCTAACCCACGCCCAGGTCCCCCCGATTCTAGCCCATGCTCGCTCATGCATGCAGTTGGTCGGTCCCTACCCCCTGGTCTAGTTCAGGACCATGATTTGGAAGACGTCCGGCACGCCAAAGTTCCTCTGCAGGTGCGGGCCGTCGTCATACAGCTGCTTCGCGGGGAGGTCCTGCCCCGGGGTGACCTCGACGACGGACACCTCGGTGGCCCGCTTCTTGTCGGCGGCGGCGGCAACGACGTCTGCCCCGGCGACGGGCTTCCCGCTGACGGCGTCCATGATCATGTTGCCGATGTGGGCCTTCTCGAAGCAGTTGGACCACACGGGGCTCTTCTCGATGGCGTCGAGCATGACCCTGCGCTCCTCGCTCGCGGCGAAGCGCGCCAGCTTGGCGTCGAGGACCTGCGGCGACAGCGTGCAGCTGCAGGCGGCGACCTTGCGCAGCAGGTAGACGAGCCCGGCGACGGCCTGGGCAAAGACGCAGGCCTTGGCGCCGGCGTCCATGGCGGCGAGCAGGCGCGGGTCCGGGTCGTCCAGAACGAAGGCGCGGTGGTCCGCGTCGAAGACGGCGCTCAGCATCTTGCGCAGGCACACGACCCCGACGGCGTCCTGGTTCTGCACGGGGAGCTTCTGCAGGGCCGAGGCGAAGATGCAGCGGCAGAGGTGGAAGATTGTCTCGTCCGGGATGGTGGTGACGTGGTTGTGGTGGATGACGAAGAGGGGGTAGGAGGTCTCTATGGTTTCTGGTTTGGGTTGTTAGAATGTCACACAGAGGAGACGGAGGGGTGCCCGTGTTCTATTGGGTGCATACCTCGGCACTTGGCATCGAGAATGGCGTTGAAGTCTTGGTTTTGGATACCCATGTCTATGGTTGTGTAAGTCGTTTTGACCTTTATCTTGTCTTGAGCTGAATACGTCTTTGTCTTGATGTATCAAGAGTCTGGCGTGTGTGTGTGAAACGGTATGAATACGATGTGTAACGAACAAGTAGTCTATGGTGAGCAGCTCTTGAGAGAATAATCATACTCATCACTCGAGGAAACGGCATCTTTATATCGTACGGCCAAAAACTCTGTGCCAGCCTTGCAGCCTCGTCCAGGAACGGGAGGGCAGGGTCAACGGTGGCACCCAAGCACACGGAAGCATGCGGCCACGTGCCGACGCGGGACGAGCCTCAGGATGGCGTGGCATGACAGGCAGGATCGGGAGACTACGGCGTGCAGGAAAAGGGCTGGGGCGAGATTGCAATCTCTTGCCTGCAGTTGCATGCATGCAATGCGTGGGGGCGTCGCGCGCGTCCAGGACTGCTGGACAGCTGGACAGAATGAGTTAGAGTCAGCGCGGGCGAATCCAAGACAAGGGACGTGGGAAATTCTGCACCACTGGATACGTGCGAGGAATCGGCAGATCAGGCCAGTGAGCGTCAGAATTGGCTGTTCGGAGGTTACAGATGTTGGACGATGTGGCCCAGGCGCTGTGCCCACAGCTGCACCACAGACCACAGACTCGCGTCCCGGTTTCTCCCGGCAGTCGGAGATGAGCGCACCAGCCCTGGCCTGGAACGCTGGACGAGCCCTCAACGGCCAGCCAACGTGTTTTGCCTCCTCACCACCATCACCACATGCGCAGGGGGGAGATATGGCGAAAATTATTTGCAATCTCTGCTGGTCCTGGTCTGAGGCAACATTGAACTACTGTGTGCCGTTCCTGCTTCACTATCAGATCCACTCGACAATTCTCGACTTCTCGATAACTCACAAGTAAGGTTTCTGTGCCTGAATCTCAGGACTCACTACACTAGATGACGTACTTCCGTGTCGTCTCTGATTTTTCCTTTTTCCCTTTTCCCTTTCTTTTTTCCTTTTGCTTTTCTTCTTCTCTCTCTTCCTCTTCTGTTTGTTCAGGAATGACACATATAAATGTCATCTCAAAGAGGGAAATGCAAACATTACCTGTATTATTACGCTATGGTCTGTGGGTGCGCGTTGCCCAAGGAATTGATTCTCCGGTCAACCAGTTACAAGAAGTACTAGAATGCCCGGGGAGTGACATAATTCGAACTCAAACTAATTAAGGTACGATGAAGGCAGAATAAGAAGTCTTGCCTTTATAAATCGATCACGTCTGTAAATAAAAACAACTATCGACGCCTGGGAGACATGGCCAAGTTCGCAGACGGGATTGTCAATTATTCTACCATGTATTTCGACTTCAGGTCGCACCTCTTCAAGAAGAAAGCTTACCTCAGCGGCATTATCAGATAAGCGCACTGGCCAGCTTCTGGGGCACATCAAAGTGCCCCGCCCAAGATATTCCCCGACGGCCCATGATCAATCGCGGGGCTCCCAGGCTGAGCGAGCTTACCAGACTAGCAAGACCTTGGGCTACTTGCCACTAACTACTACGCCCGCAGGCAAGCTCTCGGCGGCGCACCTACGCGTTGGGCGCCTGATCTGCAACACGAGCCGACCCCGAAATTAATTAACTGACGACCATCGCCGAAACACGCCAACAACAAAGACAACACCGCACCACCTACTGTGTTCTGTGTTATTCTTTCCTTCTCGTTCCTGCGGATGAAGCTCTTCTCGTTGTGTCCCAAGACTGCCCTGGCAAGTCTGTAGCCAGACCGTCCGGCTCTAGGCTGACTGCCTGACTGACTCTTGTACCGCCGACCATCTCTTGCTCCTGCCTCTCTACACTCTCTCGAAAGTCCCGGCTCGAGCCTCTGTTTCCTGGCGCATTATGACAAACGCTCCCTCCCCGAAGTGATCGCCTAGCCGCCCTCGTTGCCAGTCCTGTTTGACTGCAGAGCCCACCCCCGCGGCCCAACATGAACACCACCTGGACTCTGCCGGACCGGCCGCTCAGTGTCAAGGAGATCGATGTCGAGGCCAGAAAGTTCGAGTTCAACGGCGGTGTCGCCCTGAAGCAATGGCTGCGCGCTGCCGACACCCTCCTCCGCCAGGTAGAACATGCCCGCCCCTCCCAGCACCGTCGTTCTTTCCCTGCTGACAACCCGGCTGCTTCCAGGGCAATATGTATGCCCGCGAGGGCAACATGAGCCAGGCCTACCTCCTCCTTCTCCGATACTCCACCCTCGTCCTAGAGCACCTGCCAACCCATCCAGAGGCCAGGACGCCAGAAGGCAAACGGGGGCTCAAACCCCTCACTTCCGGATTGCCCAAGGTCCTCAACACCTTGACCGCGCTGAAGCCCCAGATAACCGATGCCCACGACGAGTGGGTCAAGATACATGCGAGCCAGCGTGACGAGGCCGTCCAGCTCGAGGGCGAGAAGTCTCCATACGAGAGACAGGCCGCGAGGGACCCGGCGCTGTCGTGGAACCCAAGGGTCAGGGCAAAGATACTGGACGCAGGGGAGCATCAGGATCTGGCAGTCGACCTGGCCCAGCGAGAGATCAGACGGCGAGATGCGGCTCGTAAGGCGACCCGCCAAGCTGGGATTTCGGAAGAGGAGGAGCAGGCACGACGGGGCGCCGGGCTCTGGGATGACTGGGACGTTCCTGCCCCGCGAGACGGGGGTGGCGCTCTCCGCGACGATGGCGATGACATCAGGCGCAACATGGACGCTGCGCGCCGGAGACTGGATCAGACTGACCAGGCGGCTCGCACACCCATATCGGACGGCAGTGAGGGACCTCGACTAGACGGCTACGCATCGCGGACGAGCACCACTTATGACCGGCGGCCATCTTATCAATACCCTGCCATCTCGAGATCCTCGGTGCCTCAGTACGAGCCTTCTATCGGTGACACTTACAACCGTCGTCCTCTCCGTCCACCTCCTCGGCCGGCAAAGGAGCTCTCCACCCCGTCCTACCACGAGCAACAGTCAGCGCCTCCGCGGCCAACCAAGGACCCTGTCGAATACTACGACTCCGCGGCGTACGACACACCACCGCCGACCGGACAGCTGCAGCCTCCCAAGCTGCCGCCGAAGTCGATGGACCGGAAGGAGCGCTACACCTTCCGGCCGGCGGCCTACCTGGAGAACGGAACTCCCATTCGGCCCATTTTCTTGCCAGATAGGCTACGTGAAGACTTCCTCCGTATCGCCGCACCAAACACTCGGAAGGGCCTCGAGATGTGCGGCATACTGTGCGGAACATCGGTCAACAACGCCTTGTTCATCAGCTGCCTCGTGATACCAAAGCAGACGTGCACCTCCGACACCTGCGAGACGGACAACGAGGAGGACGTGATCGAATTCTGCGTGAGAGAAGACCTCATGGTTTTCGGGTGGATACACACGCACCCGACTCAGACGTGCTTCATGAGCTCAAGGGACCTGCATACCCAATCAGGCTATCAGGTCATGATGCCGGAGAGTATCGCGATCGTTTGCGCGCCACGGTCCGAACCTTCGTAAGCCCAGGCCCAAATCTGTGTTCCGCCGCTAGAACTACCTTGGAAGGTGAAAATTGTGTGTCCAGATTTCGGCTAACATATCCATATAGCTACGGCATCTTCCGATTGACGAACCCACCTGGGCTGGACCACATCCTGCACTGCACGCAATCTTCAACCTTCCACCAGCACAGCATCAACGGTCTGTACACCGACGCTAAGCACCCTGGCGGCCATGTCTACCACTCGAACCAATTAGACTTCCACATTGAGGACCTACGTCAGCCCTCGAGGATATGATGGAGCACAAAGGTATGACAAAGGTCACCGACTTTCATATCGACACACCACCACGTCTCATCTGTACGAGATACCAAGCAGAACACCTTAGAGCAGAGAAAAGCCGCGGTTGGTTGCTTAGCTGCACGTCCGGTGTCCATATTATCGTTGGCCAGGACCCCGCACGTGTCTCACGTCCGCTCCCAGAACTGCTATCGACGTGGTGTTGAACAAGCCGTTCCGGCTTTACTTTTGGGACGACTTAGGGAACTTACGTCCACTGATGTCGGCAGTTTCCAGATCTGGGGTTTGGTACATGGGTCGAGGAGTCTTGGCCTTCATGTATGAGAAGCCGCTCATGGCTGAGGCCATTGTAGCTTCAACCCAACCATTTTGCATCCCCTTGTTCCAGCATTGCGGTTCTGTTCAAGGGCGAAGGGCACACCTAAGTAGCTGGTCAACATTGGCATGGCACCGATGCAGAGTCGCCCCGGCGAGAAGAATGGCGCAGAGAGACAGCAGAAAGTTAACGGAGGAAATAGATCCGGAGGCCAAACGAGTCCCGCGACGGTCTTCCCGTGTGTAAATCACGGATTCTTCTGCATATCCCTGGCGTTTGTTTCGTGACTATCTTTCTACGTCGAGGGCCTGTGGAAGGTCGGGTTTGGGCTCATGCTCGAGCATCAGTCCTCAAAGCCGTGGGCGAGGAAGAGATGTCTGTCTGCCATGCGGGGGCGGTTCTGCCTCCGAGCCCCCCCCCAAAACCGGGAGCAAGTCTGTGCAATGCAGATTGCAAATGCAAAGTGAAAAGCAAATTCCCTCCCGCTTGCTGATTTGTCCCAATTCACAGATGCGTCCACTTGTGCCATGGCATACGAACGGCCTTGGTTGGCCCTGATGCCACAGCTATAGTTTCCGCCGCCTTGGCTTACATATGCCCTTGTGTTTGCTTGTGATGCTTCAGTGAACGATGAAGAGATATGTCATTCCCGCGCGCCGCGGGCTTGTGCAAACCTTGGCCGCAATTGTGCGGGCTTCCAGGAGCCCGGTAGTGTGCGAATCTCTCAATATTGTGACAGCTCTCAGACATTGATATGGGCCGTGACGGGCACAGCATGCTACCCATTTGCTCCGCTGCGACGTTGCCGTCGAAGCTTCATCCCAGAAGGCCCTGTCCGACCACTTGAAACACGACATGCTAGCCACCTCGACAGCCCTCCGCCTTCCCTGCAAATTTGACGTCGTCCCCAGAGATGAAACTGAGCCGATCATTACCCGACATCCCAGCCCTTTTCAGCCAGCCAGCCAGCAGCTGGGAACTTCCCGTTTCGCAGCCATGTGGTGCCATGCCGGCGCGGGGTGGTGCTGGGCGTGTTTTGGGGCCCATGAAAGATAGTCCGCGGCTCCGTGGGGTGGAGAAAGCTTAATTTCCTTGTTCGCCGACCTCAACGTACGCTTCAACCCCTGTAATTATATGTATGTGTGTAGGTACGTTGTACACCCACGGCCCAAGATATAATAGTGCTATCCACTATGGGTTCTGGAAGCACCCCCATGGATGTAACTACAGGGGTCGAAGTGTGTGTGTATATGTTGATTATAATAATGCATCTGCCCGCGTAGGCTGGAGGAGCAGGACGAGGATGCGGCAGAACCCAGAGACCAGGACGAGGATAGATGGTATCTACCGAGTCAGGGCGCCGCCGTTTAAGCTTTGGGAGCGCGCATTCGATGCTGTTGCTCAGACCGTGTCGTCCCAGGGCTATCCATTCGAGTCATCTGCCGCATCTTCGTCGCCGGGCTGGCCACGGCGGCGGCGACTGGCAACTATCCCACGAGCTTGGCGGCTGGATGGATTCCAGCCCTTTCTCGCTCCTCATGGCTGCTGATCTCTGCACCTCGTTTTGGATGACCCCTGCTAGCAGCCGAGTCGAAAATTATCAGACCGTCAGGCTAGGACCTTTCCGAGGAACTTCCGCACGGTCGGTGTGAACCTGCGGGCGCAGATTTAGAGTAGACTATATGGGTCCGGTCTCCCCCCGGACTAGCTAGCTATGTGGGCAGCACTATGTTTGCGATCCCAATCACCTCCCCACGTGCCCGGAGATGTGGTTCGTTCTTGGGGCCTGTTCCTAATATCTAATCTGCCCTGACGCTCGTTTCCACACATGGCGGGTCTAGCAGGCAACCAGACCTCCCTGGCCCCAGCTCCGTCTCCGGCCGCGGGGCCCGGCCACCGTGCCTATTCCGACGACGGGCTGTCGTGGCCGAACCGCAAGTCCGACTTCATCGGCCTGCTGGCCCCGTTCATGGTACGTGTGTGATGGTAATTGTCAATCCGTCCCTTGGGGGGGCTGGCGCTGACTGGGGCCGGCGCTCATTGATCAGATCCTGGCGTGGGCCGCCGTGGGCCTCCGGCTTTACACACGGTTCCGGGTCGTGAGAGCCCCGGGCTGGGATGACCTTTTTATATCCCTCGCGCTGGTAAGCACTGACTACGCGCGGCTGCTTCATGGTTTTGAACTTGTAGGGCTTTTTTGGGGAAATGGATGTTGTGTTGACGTCAATGGAACTCAGGTCCTTGGGTCATTGAGCGGTTTCAGCTTGGCTGCTGGTAAGCATTCACCTGTGTGTTAATCAATTCGAAGTGACTCCTTTTGGAAGCTCTGGCTAATTAATTCCTAGCAACAAACTACGGCATGGGTCACCACATCTATGAGCTCCCCGAGGGAGATCTACACACCGTCTTCTTGGTAAATGAAGACCACTCGTGGTTTGGGTTCCCGTGGCTGACCAGGTCCGCAAAGCTATTCTACCTCTCAAACGCCTCCTTCAACGTGAGCAACGCGCTGGTCAAGATGTCACTGCTCCTGCAGTACCTTCGGACCTTTGTGGACCCCCGGCTCCGGGGGCTTTGTATCTGGCTCACCGTCGTCACCGGCGCGTACGGCGTCGCTTTCGGCTTCCTCGGCTGGCTTCCGTGTATACCCGTGCAGGGCTTCTGGCGCCGGGACACGGATGCATTCTGCTACGCGTGAGTCGCCTCCATTCCTCTATGCTCCTACCCATGGTCATGGGAAAGGCACCTGCTTACCAGGACGACAGGTATGGCTCCAAGGACGGCGACAAGGTGTACCTCACGATGCTCTTGGCCAATGTATTCAACATTGTGCTCGATATTCTGATCTTCATACTTCCCATCCCCCTCCTCTTCCGCGGTGACACGCAGCGGAACACAAAGATTGGGCTCTCGGCCTTGTTCGGGCTGGGCATAATGTGAGTCAAGAGATGACCCAAGAAGTTGGCCCCTACACGGAGCTGACACACAGCCGACAGCATTAATGTGATAGCCGGCCTCCGCCTCGCAACCATCCAGACACTGAACCAGGAAGGGATGAGCGACGACCTGACGTTCATGTTCCCCCGGGTCTTTGTCCTCGGCGAGGCCGAGAACAGGCTCTCGTGCATCGTCGCCTCGATCCCCATCTTCTGGCCCGTCGTCACGCGCAAGATCCAGGAGATCTTCATCACGAGGGAGTTCAGTGTCCAGAGCACGTACCGTGTCTCCCACGAGCCCCGCAGCTCATGGAAGGACGACGAAGAAGCAGGCAGGGCGGATCGGGAAAGGGGGGGGCGGGGGGGGCGGCGGGGACGACATCGAGATGGAGGCTCCGCGGTACTCGGCTTACGGGAAGGGCGAGATGGACTACCAGGAGGACGAGGTGCTCGAGGCGGGTGTGCGGCATCCCGGGCGGCTGGTCGATGTGAATAGCTACTCTCGTGCCTTTGTTGGGCCCTTCGTGGCTGATGGAGACAGGAAGTTAAGTACTGTGTATGAGGTCAAAGTGGAGAGAGCAACTTAAAAGTAATCGGGTTGAAGCCGTGATACTTTTTCATTATTGTTGTGAGGTTGACACCATATGTCTTGAGCGTAACCAGTCCGCTTCACGGCCATACACTCGTACAGGCAACCGCCACTGTCAAATGTATAGGCTCGTGCTGTCACTGAGGTTCGTCGTTTCTTATTGATTGTATGCCGTATCCCAGATCACATATGTCGTTATTCCAAAACTCGACACGAAGCAAAGCAGGATCAAAACCTGATCCTGTTCACTGAAGCTTGTGAAAATCCCACGACGTAAATACTTGTTTAGTTCCACCTTCACGAAACCTTGCTCCAGAGCCTCCCATATCACCTCTTGGGTCTGTGTGTCATCTATCCCGGCGATATCATTACTCGTAACCCCTTATGCCCTCGCCCAGGAAAAGCATCAAAGCCATCTATGGTTATCTTGATATCCCGGTCAAAATCAACATCGTGCAGCTCCACGCGATCACAAAATCGATGTACGAGAGTGGCTACGCCGAGGTACATCTCCGACCACGCGAGGTGGAGCCCTATGCACATGCGTGACCCTCCACCAAACACTGTAGAAACAGCCCATCGCCGACGGCGCGCTGCCGGACCCTCAACCGCCTCGCCACCGGTAGGCTCATTAGCCGCCTCTTGCGCTTGATCTGAGCCGGACGCCGAGGGCATCCAGCGCTCCGGAATGAACGCGTGGGGGTCTGGGAAGATCTCCTCATCTTCCAGGATGTCGATGAAGGACATGCTGACGGGTACACTGCGCGGGATGGTCTCGACACGGCCGTCGGGGCGACGATACGTGTACTCCTCGTCAGGAGAGATCCGAGAAAACCGATGCGGGGGCCCCTTGCTCAGCCTCAGGCCCTCCGTGACGCACGCCGTCAGGTAGGGCAACCTCTCGAGGTCCGCCGACGAGCGGATCGCCGAAGGGTCCGGGAAGGCGGCGCGCAGCTCCCGCGTGAGGCGGGCGAGGCAGTCGGGCCGGCTGATGACGTAGTAGGCGATTGAGTTGAGGGCGTTGGCGGTGGTCATTGTCCCGGCGCCGGTCAAGGTGAAGGCCTCCTCGGTCAGCCGTGAGGCTGACTTCTCCGGGGGTGGAACGTCGGCGTTGAGCATGGACGCGAAAACAGTTGCGGGCAGGTCCCCATCTTCTGGGCCGCTTGGGGGCAACTTTTCGTCGGTGGTCTGCGCATTGTGTTCTTCTACCAGCTTCGTCAAGCGCTCGTGGAACTCTTTCTGCTTCTGCTGAGCATACTGCAGGCTTGCCGCCGTCCTTGACTTGCCCCCTGAGACCCAACCGAGTGGCAGAAAGGCGAGCCAGGGGAACTGCCGGAGGAGGTGGTTGGACCGGCTGCCGATGACTCGCCCTTCGTACCAGTCTCTGCCCAGGTCGTCGAGGTCCATGAAACCGGTGGGTTGTCCGAAGCACACTTTGGAAATGATATCGCCGGTGAGCGCCATGAAGGCGTGCGTCAGATTGACCACTCGTATCGATGCCGGGACCATCTGCGATCTCGTTTCGAGCCTGGAGCAGAGCTTGTCGATCTGGTCCACTATGAGAGGTTCCAGTCTCCTTATCGAGGACTTCGAGAAGAATGGCGCCACCTGGTTCCTCCTCCGCTTGTGCAGATCATGCTGGAGAGTTTTGAACGATGAATTGCGCGTCCAACTAAATATTTGTAAGCGTGACTCTTCTTGCTCTGGTTGGGTTCAGGAGAAGCTTACGACTGTCGGACATCCCAGATCCACTTATCCGTCTTCCTCTTCGCTGAGCTCACATATAAGGTGTTGAAGAAATCAGGGTCGTTACAATGCACTTCGCAGGGGTTTATGCGGACAAAGGGACCTTGAACTTCCAATCAGAGCAACAGCTACAGAAAAGGGGTTGATAACACTAATATCAGCTGCTCGTTTTGCAAGACTGACGTTACATACCATATTGCTCGTGAAGTTGGCGAATCTTCCAAGTGTACCGCCCCTCATGGGGCCAGACATCATGATAGAACTCATACCAGTAGGATAAAGCCGCCAGTCGTGGGCCGGGGAACTTGGCCGATGGGGTCAGATACAGCCTGTAAACTGCAAGCAAGATGAAATATGTAGCTGCGAATCCCGCGCATATTGAAAATGTGTTTAGTTTAGATAACACGTATGTGAAAACCGCCGTCGAGGTTGCCGTGTCGAAGACCGTGTTAGAAGACATGGTGAGCTCGTTGAGGGAGAAAAGCTGGGAAGACCTGAGGCAGCCGAGAGGCCATCCGGTTTGAAGCTGCACATGTGGAGGGGAAACTCATCATGCTGTCCACTTTAGCACAGGTTGTGGTAAATAAGCTCAGAGTGGGTGTTAGCGCTGAGTAAAGCCCCCTCTCTTGACCATCCCACCTGGTGTCATCAACGCCAAGCCTATTGGCAGCACAGTGGCTGCAGTGCCACCCCTTTCATGCATCCGTGGCCAATTGTTGGTGTTATTGATAAGGCCGTGATGCATCTCCTGCTCAATGCGTAAGTTTAATTCCTAAAATTGCATATGCCTCCGGATGCGGGCCGGGTAACGGAGGGTCTCTAGTGCTGAGTGCTAGATACGCGGACTCGCCACAGTCGTTCAAAAGTGACCAGATTCCACCTTCAAAGATTATATATTGTTATGAACTCATCCGCGGACGAACGTTTTGCTCAAAATTAAAATGTCAGTCCGCGACATGGCGAACAAATCCCCAGCCGTCCACCAAACCGCTGAGTTGGTGGAGCAATATGAGAATGTGGGTCCCTTGGCCATGTCACGGTCGCGATATGCCTCCCATTGCCTGCAGAAACTAACACAAAAAAGGGTGTTGACAAAGCGGTGGACTTGGTGGCTGGCCTCGACCATGAACCCCCGACACCAGCTGAGGCGCGAAGAATCCGCAACAAGATTGACCGTATCGTTTTGCCATTGCTGTTCGCGGTATACATCCGTGAGTATTTGCACGAGATTGCGTTTCCAGGAATATGTCTCCGGTGCTGCTTTTGCTGAGTCTATATGTGTGCCAGTCCAATTCTTGGACAAGTGAGTGGTACCAATAAACACAATTAGGTCTGGCCCTGGTATTGACGCATAGCCACCATGCGTAGAACGACCATAGGGGCGTCTTCAGTGTTAGGGCTTATTAAAGACAACAACCTTACAGCTGACGAGTTCAACACACT
This sequence comes from Diaporthe aspalathi, assembly GCA_001447215.1. Classification (NCBI taxonomy): domain Eukaryota; kingdom Fungi; phylum Ascomycota; class Sordariomycetes; order Diaporthales; family Diaporthaceae; genus Diaporthe; species Diaporthe aspalathi. The sequence goes on from LJJS01001015.1 coordinate 41,038, forward strand.
CGGGTCCGCTTTCTACATTGGTGAGCTCTTGTAAGACTTGTTGTTACACCAAATACGTTCTAATTATTGACGGACAGGTTATATCATATGGGCCTATCCTCACTCGTGGGCCCTACAGCGGTTCCCTGTCGGCAAATACCTCGCAGCAAATATTCTTCTGTGGGCTTTGCTGCTGGGGCTCCAGTGTCTGTGTACCAACTTCGGCGGCCTTTGTGAGCAACCCTTCAAATCGTCCTCGTCAGCCCCTGCCAGTGCATTTCATCTAACATCATCATAAATCATGGAAGTCATTCTTCGATTCATGCTAGGGGCATCGGAGGGCTGCATGACCAATGGTGTCATGGTAGCCACGTCTATGTTTTACAACCGTACTGAGATCGGGCAACGCATTGGGTGGACGTTACAATGCAACGGTTTCGCAACCATAATCTCTGGCTTCTTGGCATATGGTGTCGCCCATTCGAGCCCCACAAAGAAGCCTGCCCAGTGGCAGCTTTTATTGATCATCTACTCGGGTCTTTCGCTGCTTATCGGTTTGCTATTCTGGTGGTTCTTCCCGGACAGTCCCATGGAAGCCCGATTCCTCACCACGGATGACAAGATCAAAGCGGTGCAGCGCGTTCGGTCGAACCAGAGTGGCATCGAGGCTAAGGTCTGGAAGCGCGAACAAGTCGTGGAGGCGATGCAGGACGCAAAGACCTGGCTCTTCTTCCTCCTTGCAGCAATCTCGTAAGTTTGAAAGCCAAAGGGCTTTAGCACCTCCTGCAGTCATTTCCTCGCGGTCAGATATGACACTTATCTTGCCTTTGAGTGGCCATCCATGTCATTGCTGATTTGAAGACATCCCAGAAATCTCCAGAACGGTATAGGCACTCAATACAGCTTGATCATTCAGTCTTTCGGATTCACAACTCTGCAAACCACGGCACTCAATATTCCCGCAGGTGCCGCTCAGGTTGTGTCGACTACGCTCGCAACGATCATTCTGCGCTGGTATCCTGTAAGTGTGCCAAGTATTCTTCAACTCTACTACAAATAAGACATTCGCAGCAATAGCACTGACCCAAACATTTCCTTCAGAATAGTAGATTCTGGATAGCCATCGCCTTCTTCGTCCCTTCGGTGGTAGCTGTTGTATTGCTCATGAGTCTGCCATGGAGCAACAGTGTCGGGCTCCTCTGCGCTTATTACCTCATGTGTTTTGGAGGAGCGCCATCGTGGGCCATGATCATCGGCTGGGTTACGGTCACATCCTCAGGCCACACCAAGGTATTGTCCTCTCCTCTTATCCGGCATCCATATTCTTCAATGGAATGTTGAGGATGATGCAACTCAATTACTTTACACCAGGATGGACTCCTGGAGCTGACGCCAATTGAAGAAACTTGCTGTAAATGCCATATTGCTTATTGGGTACTCTCTCGGCCAAACTCTCTGTACGCTGTTCTGGAGAGCTCAGTACAAACCCAGGAACTACGTGCCGTACAGCATATGCCTTGTAAGTCCATTCCCGTTTGTCCTGAATAACCCCACGGGCCACACTGTTCTAATGCCAGTACTCTAGGCATCTTATGTATGCAACTTTATCCTTTTGTTCACCATTCGTTGGCTTCTCAACACAGAGAATCGTCGACGGGATGCTATGCAGGCCGAGTGCCCCGTGGAAACCCACGGCTATGTCGAGAGAACAGATTCCAATGGGCAACACTATCGTCAGAAGGTGGATAAAGGTCTTTTGGACCTGACTGACAGACAAAATATCTCATTTCGGTACAGCCTTTGAGGCCAATTTGGTACGAGGTATGGTTAGATAGCTTGTGGTGTGGCATTGCCTGCGATTATTGGTCAAACACGCGCAATGGCTGGCGAGAGGCTTGCAGGTCATGTTGGTATTCCGAAGCAATCAAGTAGATCAGAATACCACACCACGCACTCCAATTAGCCCACTCAGAGGTTGCTTATTTGTGTTCTCGGAGACCCCCAGAAATAACAGCTTGGGTCTTAGCGCTGGTAAGAAGTCCGCGTGGCGGTTGTGGCTTTCTCTTTTGGAAGCAGGAGAGTTTACATAAATTTATATCGGAGATAGGAGCCCCTTGCAATTCGACGAAGCTCTCTAATGATTTGTTCATGCCAAAGCTCTGATTCTTATCAGATTTACGTGGTTCACAACACTGGGTGATATGACTACTCCGGCGTGCCAATAAAAATGTTCTCGGGTGGTTGTGAAGCCTCGGCATCTTTACCGATGCTATCCTAGCTTCCTCTCGGTCTCACATGGCGGAATCGGACCAGATTCATATGAAACAGCGTGGAGGGAGCTTACTTTCGCGGCAACCCCAAAGTCCTGACTTTCTCACTCCACTCTTAGCAAAAGCGCAACCTCGTGGAACATTGGCGCCACAGAATGAGCTCTGCAGGTGGCATTCAGGCGCCGAACGGCGTGCCTGTTCTTATAGTTGGCGGCGGGGCGAGTGGTTTACTTGCTGCGTGTCTGCTCTCGAAGCTCCGCGGTCAGTGTGCATGAATTGAGGGCTACTCGTGTGGACCCGTAATTCGAACCGAACACACGAATTTTCTTACACAATTTCTTAGTACAATGTCTTCTTATTGAGAAGTATCCTGCGCGACTGGCTGCTCCGAAAGCCCACGCTATATGCCCAAGAAGCTTTGAGCTTTGCAGGCAATTCGGGATTGATACGAAGGCGCTCCGTCGGATCGGGACATCACGCGATGATGCTCATTGGGTGAGCTTCTTGACCAACCTGAGTGGAGAGAAGATAGGCGTGCTCCCATACGAAAGAATGGACCCTGGAGTGCTCGAAGATACACCCGAGGTAAATGGCTGGAGAAGCCCCAGCGTCCTTTCACCGTGTCGTGGTCTGTGCCTGATTAAAGTTGATTTTCTTTTTACAGATGATCCATAATATTCCTCAGCCACAATTCGAAGCTTTCATCGCGAATATGCTTGAAAAGGATCCTAATGTTACAATTGGAAAGGGCGTTTCTTTTGAGTCCTGCGAGCAGGTGAGTCCCCGAGACGTGACCGTTTATCACGTACTCAAAATGTTGCGTACAATTGCAATAAGAACTCACCATATAAAGGTCGATAATGAAGTAATTACTACTGTCAAAGAGAGAGATACAAATCATCTGTACCAAATTCGATCAAACTACGTGTTGGGCTGTGATGGTGCGAAGAGCCAAGTTCGGAAGTCTTTGCGCATACAAAGCGAAGGAGAAGACAGCTGTAAGACACCCGGCTATTGGATGGACCATGCAGTCCTTTTTTTGTCACTTCTATCAAAATGAGGAACGGTCATATTTGTCTTTTCACCGTACAGTTATACGTTCTGACAACGAGATCTCACAGACGAAACGATGATGACGGTCCATTTCAATGCAGATCTGCGGCCAGTAGTCGGCAAGCGAGTCGGTATGCTGCACTGGATCACGGATCCAGCTTGCTCAGGATTTATCATCGCTTACGACTTGTCGGGCAACAAAGTCTTGATTAGCAACTTCGATCCAGAAACGCTGCACGTCGAGCGCTGGAACGTACAAATCGCGCGAGAGACTGTCAAAGCAGCGATCGGGCGCGAAGACGTGCCATTCGACGTCCTCAGCTATAGGCCATGGGTCCTGAGCAGGAAGGTCGCGAAGCAATATCAAGTTGGCCACGTATTCCTTTGCGGTGATGCAGCACACTCTTTCCCGCCAACGGGAGGCCTCGGTCTCAATTCGGGCCTGGCAGACGTGCACAACATCGCGTACAAGATTGCGGCGGTACTCCAAGGATGGGCAGGGCCTAGCCTTCTTGAGACCTATGCTGAGGAACGCCATCCTGTGGCTGTCGTCAATGCAGCGCAGAGCGTCAAGAACGGGAAGAAGATCTTCTCATTCTTGAAGGCTTTAGGCACGGCTGGAATCAAGGATGTGCAGGAAGCGAGAGAAAACCTGTTGCGGAGCATCCGCTACCCAGGGAAGCAAAAGATGATCGCGGATGAGGTGGAGGGGCAGAGGGAGCATTTCGACAATGTGAGTGTACTCGCCTGGTACCCAACAACACAGGTTTGCATGTTGACATTGCTTCAGCTTGAAATACACATTGGATATGTCTACGGAAACAAAGAAGGCCCGGATCATGCTTCACATTATGCCCCCAAGTTTGTGCCAGGAGCTCGCATTCCGCACGCGTGGATCAGGATCAAAAGACCTTCAGTTCTGTCGCCCATCGACGTCTCATATGTCAAGGAATTATCGGGGCAAGAAGTGCAATCACGACAGTATTCAACACTAGATCTATGTCCATATGATTCTTTCACGCTACTTGTCAACTCGCGAGAGCAATGGGCCAAACGATTTCAGGTCATCGAGGCCGCAATGAGGACTTACGGAGTCGTGGTAGTCCTCGCTGCTGCTAATCACGACTTTGATTTTGTGTACGAAAGACAAGAACATCTTTTCGCTGCCGAGGGTAAGCTGAGCACTGGATGTGGTCTGCTCATCAGGCCGGACCAGCACATACTATGTATTGTTCAGCCCACTGATCCGATGGAGTCAATTGAGATGTCACTGGTGAAACACTTGGGCCTCTAGATCAGAAATTGAATTATCTGTTTCACATTCCGCTGCACAAGAAGGGCTAGCTAAGTCTTCTGGCAAAGAAACTTGTCAACTTGAAAATCCCCTCCATTTTCATCTCTCTAGAGTAGGCAGTTTCATCGGTCCCATGCCATTGATCTGTCAGGTTTTGGCGCACCGGTCTTACTGCTGTGGGTACGGCGTGTTCGGGGCCTTTGACAGGAAGGCGAAAAGATAGTCCTTCTTGGAAAGAGGCACCCCCTTCATTCGCAGAATGGCGTAGGCTGTCTGCAAGTGGAAAAACATGTTCGGGATGGTGAAGGTTGTCACAAAGGCCAAACCTGTTGTCTCGAAGACTTTGGGTCCGACCTTGCTGTGTGTATGTTAGTACCTCCAACTTATGCTCAGATCTGCAAAACTGGTCCCTAACTTACGCCTCAACCATTTGGGTCTCTTTGCCGTTTACGTTCTCCGGCTTGACAGCTTTGATCAACTCCCGAGTCTTGCTGATTCGGGCATGCAGCTGTTCGAAGGTGGTCTCATCATCAGCCCATACATCGACCTTGACACCTGCTACCCTCTCTGTGAATGACTTGATCGCATTTGAGACAACTTGAACTTGGAAGGTCAGAGGCAGCATGTCATGGTACAGCCTTGCCGAGGCATATTCGGCGTTGACGTCAATGCCGTTCTCCTTAGCGTGAGTCTCGGCCCTCGTGAGGATGGCTTCGAGAGACTCGAGGCTGTTGATCAGAATGGGCACGTAAGCATCGTAGAATGAGATGCCAGTCATCTTGAAGGGCTAAGGTCTGTGGACGGCAGGGAACGTGGGTGTATGCGTGACGTGGATGTTTGGCGGCCAAGGGAAAAGGACGAAGCTAAGACCAGGCAGCTGGAGAGTAGTGGATGGTGGAAAGCTAGCTCCGAAGCCAGTCTCAGTTAGACGAACACTTTTTGTCTTTTATAAGAGCTCGAGGGTCTGGTTCACAGAATATGCCCAGAACAAGTTGGCGCGAACACCCCGTGCAAAGGCCCCCCCGAAGTGAGACGCTTCTAGTGCCGTTTGGGCTCTTCGCACGTAAGGCATGACCCCTGCGGCTTTTTCTGTCTCATTCTGTTGACTAATACGAGCGGGCCGTTTACACCGGGGCAGCAGCGCATCGCAGACGGTCTTCACCAATCACCATCCAAACGCTGACAAATTCGCCAGGGAGCCGCGTTCAACACGGGCCAGCGGTGCAATTATACACCGGTCATCACAAATCAAAAACAGGTGATCAAAATGCGAGGTGTACAGGGAAACAGAACAGCCAAAAACATGAGGACACTTGGTGAGATTATCCGGGAAATGAATGAGGCTATCGTTAGACCTGGACTCTTGCGGGTTTAATCCCACTTTTGGTGGTTGTTTCGCAGCGCGCTACAGAAAGTCAAAGTTGCGGGCCAACGGCACGGGCCGAGGTTTACGGCCAACCTCTTTGGCCCCCTGAGTTGTTGCGCAATGAGCACAGGAAATGGCATTATCGTCGGACTAGGGACGCCTGCCCAATATGTATGACGCTCCCATGCTTAGAGCCAATGAAGAGACCAATTATTCCAGGCAGGGGCGGGGTCTATAAGTATGAGCACTATAGGTGTGGGTACTGCCCAGGGTGGATGCGTTCTGGGGACGGGTCCTAGAATAAGCTGCGCAGGCGATTTCGGGCCCTTGATGTACAGTACCAGCGCGTATACACTGACCTAGCGTCCGGCCCATCTAGAGAATCAAGGAGCTAATTACGCTAAACATTCGGGCGGTTATCAGAGGTCGGCTAGGGTAACTCAGTTGCGAGACGCCCCAGCCTAAAAGTAGGAGAAGGAAGGCTCATTGCACCGCGATTGGACAATGGGATGTTAGAAGTTCAATCTAACAGGAACACACTTGTGACAGGCGAGGTCGATCCCGTCAAGGAACTTTCTGAAGGGAGTAAACTCCTTCAATTTCGAGTTCTGGTAAGAAAGATGCCTCCTTGCGGGCATTGGGCTTCGGCCATACTGTATACTTCGCTATTTAATCAACCTTTTAATCTTTTTCCATTATTATATTTAACTATTCACTATTTATAAAAGTTTCAACTACTTTTTAGTTTAAAATGTTTGCAAAAAGTTAATAATAGCTCCTAGAGGTCGGTCCGCCGCGGACCGAGGTTTAGAGGGCACCCAAC
>LJJS01000089.1:0-11553 GCA_001447215.1 Diaporthe aspalathi
TATTTATTTATTTATTTATTTATTTATTTATTTATTTATTTATTTATATGCCAACTCTTTTGAAGACTTTATTGGGCATCCTCAGAGCCTTGTCAGAGTTGAGCACTGCCAGGTAGCCGCGTCTGATGCAATGCAGTTGTTCTTAGCGGTCTGATGGCAATGGCCTCGCTCACCTGCTGCGGCAAGGCGTCCTCATAACATACTCGCGCTTCGTCTTTCCAGGCTCTAGGCCTTGCAACTGCAGCGGACAACGTGGTGATCTGCGTGGGACATGATACGTAATTGCTAACATGTGAGTAATTGTTGCAGTTGACCCCCCTCACCAGAGAAGTGGTCACATTTGAGCGCTTCACAACGCCCGAGCACAAAGTGAAGCAAGGGATGAAGTCTCGGACAACTGTCTTAGTGCTGCTATTCCGTGCCGCGAGACCTCTCAACGCTCAAGAGCACCACCAGGCATACCCCATAGGTGCATGAGATCTCTTTTATGTATGACTGCTCTAGTTACCAGCAAGTCATTCCGTAAAAGGGGTCTTCGGTTGAGAATCGTGGTACTACATGTCTGAGGCGCTGTGGGACCACATATCACCATTCCATGGTCGCACCATTGCGCTCGAGCTGCAGTGCAGATACGCTTGAGGCTGTACGCCCAGCGTTTCGTCGACGACTGAGTATAGCAGGTCCGATGGCTTCCGCTGGATAGTACACGTAAACCCGAGGGCCGCGCTGACTGCCACTTCGGAAACTCGCGGATCCGGCATAAGTATACCGGCCACAAAGGCTGATGTCCTTGTATGTCACCGCGAATCGGAGGAGATCTCCCGGCGACGACAATGTGTTGGCGAGGGTCATGGTTTAATCATTTCTGACTGCCTGCCTTGGAGCATATACAAAAAAAAAAAAAGGCGCACACAACGGGATCGACCTTCGCGTCCCAACCGGAACCTTCCAAGGTTCGCGACGCTTTTATCCAGCGACCGTGGGCAAAAATCTTTGATAAGATTTTTGTGTTTCCGTAAAACATGTTGTCATAATCTCCCAGATAGATCATCAAGTCATCAAGATACCAATGCTCATTCAAAGAAAAAAAAGAAGAAAAAAAAAAGCGGCCACCCTAACAAAAATTCCACAAGCACAAGGCGGGCTGCGTATTTCATCACCGCTTCCGCGCGAAAAGAGAACCAAAAACCTCACTTTTCTGCTTCCTCAAACCCGGCGTGGCAAGCCCCCCCTCCGCCTCGGGCCCCTCCGCCACGGCGGCGGCGGCGGCGGCGGCGTTGGTGGGCGTCACCGCCCTGCTGGACGTGACCGTGCCGGCGCGCGTCCTCCTCAGCTGCTCCCTGGCGACGTCGCCGCCCCCGCGCGAGCGCGCCGCCGTCGACGCGCTGCGGGGGCGCCTGTGCGGCGTCAGGTTCTTGACGATCCTCCGCGCGAGCTTGGCCGCGCCGTCGGCGATCGAGTCCGAGTCCTCCGAGTCCGAGTCCGAGTCGAAGTCGAAGACCGACACGGGCAACGGCTGCTGCGTCAGCGGCGTGGTGGGCCGTGGGGCGGAGACGGCGGCGGCGGAGGAAGGTGGTGGTGGTGGCGGTGGTGGAGGACGTGGTGGTGTTCCTAGCGGTGCCGCGCTGTCGACCGGCGACGACGGTGTCAGCTTTGGCGTCGACGGGATATCCGCGGCCGAGATGGACTGTCGCAATTGCGATGGGGTCCTCTGGTGTGTGTGACGACCGCGTGGGGTGTCAGATTGCACAGGACATAGTGGCAGTTGCCTTGTCGGGAGTTGAGCAGAGCCATCGCTGGGCGGGCAATGGACTGTCCTTATATCTGAGTGAGCCCTTGATAGACTGAAATTCCTGTGCGAGGGGAGTGCCTGTTGGCTTCGCCTAGTAAAAGCTACAGCCGTGGGGGAGGCTAATAGGAGAGTCGGCGTTCCGGGCGCCGACTGCGTCAACATTGTGCTGTCGTAGCTGATGGCGCCGTCCGAGGCCGGGAGGTGAAGCTGCCTTGGTTTCTTGCGCCTGTTTGGCAGAGATAGTGAGACGGCCGATGGGAACTGCTTTCGAGCATCCCAGGGGGCTTCGCTCCTCACTTGTACGGTAGGCCGCCGGAGTACCATCCCTTGTTGGGGGATCGGCGGCGGAAACAGAGAGTAGCTGGGTTTTGATGGTTTCGGCGTCGATGCGACTGGAGGTTCGGCAGTAACTAGGGGCCAGCATGGTTCCGAATCAGATCTGGCATTCTCCAAGCCCCTTTGCGGAGCACGATGCCGGCCTTCATCCGGCATCGCCATTCTGGCATCCCGTTGGAGTGCTGCTGAGTGTGTGATCGGACCGATGAGTGCTGTGTTGCTCTTATCTCCCGGTTCGACGCCCCAGAAGGACTCGGAGTCTTCCCAGAACGAATCAAAGGTCTCGTCGCCCGCTATGTGAGACGGGTTGGTGTCTTCTATCGAGATATCCGACTCCCGGTCCTCGACCATTTCAGGAACAGAGCATTCTGAACCCACTGAAGAGCGACCGTTGACCAAGTTCTCACATAGGTGTGCTGAAGCCGCATCGATCCTGGGATATGAATAGTTGGATACGGATGGGTAGTATTTGTTGACGAGCTTGAGGTCTGCCAGCTTAGTAGTCCTCTCCATGGCGATCGGGGTTCAAATACGAATTGTCCCATGCAACAAACAGCTAGAGAGAATCTCGCGGTGGCACACCTGCGGAAAGCTTTGCGCAAGTGATTGATATCAGATCTCGATCAGTCAAGCGGAGAGAGTAAAAACGGATTCATGACAAAGCTCAAGACATGGTCAAGGGCGATGACGAAGGCTTCGAGATGGCAGGATCAGCCATATATGTAATTGGCGGCTCGAGGAGGGCCTCCACTTACCCCTATCGACGTTGAAAGGCATATCCAGCGGGAGAAAACAACAACACGGTGTGAGGAATGAAGTGGCCAGGAATGCCAGCACAAGTACAGTGACCTGGCTCAGGGCTGGTCTCCTCGCTTGGGGAATGTACCGATCCCATGAGCCTGAAGACTCCCCTCCATTCCGGTTTACACGTCTGCATGGTAGAAGGGAGGGCGGCCTGTGTCTTGGTCTCGGAATGCAGCAAGACAGTCCTCATCCCGCGTATGATGTGCATAAAAACGAGTTGAGGTCAAGACGAGGAAGCGACAGGAGGGAACAAAAAACGCAAGCAAACATGCATGCGCATGCGCATACACACACCCTTCCAAGTACGTCAGAGCTTGCAGGAGAGTCAGGAGTAAAGCACCCCCTGCGGACTGTTGATTTCTTTTTCCCGTCCCGATATGTCATATCAAAGGTGGTGAGGTGGTCGGGCAGTGAGGCTGGAGCCGGAAAGCACGGACAGCCGCCGGGAAGAAGCAACTCATGGCGAAGGGGGCCGCCCCTCAAGTGCCAGGTCGGAAAAGTGAGAGAAGTACAGTGTGAACAGACAACAAGCATCAGAGAGTCTCAGGCCAAAATGTAATGTAACGGAAGGCCATCGTTCACTCACCTTGATCACCTGATGCAGCAAGCCAAAAGCAAACTTGGCCACTGGCCAGATCAAGCCGCAGCTTGACGCCAAGCTGCACAGCATGGCAAGATTGTCCGTCACTCTTCCTCTTTCAATGCCTCACCCATCCATCCATGGGCTCAACCGCGCCAGTCTAGGCCTTGGGAACTCCGAGGAAGAGCGGCGCTGCAAGACCTCCGGGCCAACATGCCCTCCCTTCGAAGCAGGGGGCAGCCCGTCCAACCCCAGCTTGTTCGAACGCTGATCATGGTCGAAGCTCCCCCCAGACACCTCCACCGAGCGCCGAGACATCGACTCATCCATATGGGCGACAGCCCGGCTCAACGGGCGGGATCGCGGTTGTTGGAGGGCACGAAAGGAGCTGATGCGCGGCACCACTTGAGCACGGTAGCGTCGATCTCCCGCTCGCGTATCGTGTCCACCAAGCTTTGTGCGGGCTGAGCGCTGCCTGCCTACCGGCCTGCCATCCTCTTCCCCGCCAAACAACGATAGTTCTGCACCTCCGAGGATTTTGGGCCTCGCTTACAGCCCCCCCTGGGGCCCCAAATAACGAGTCGACTTACAAGCAAGCATAACGGCCACAACAGCGGCAGCGCTCCCCGTTCCCTCCTCAGCTGAGCTCACATGTTAAATGTGAACCTGACAGGACACCTCAGCTGACGACAAACTGGTAGAAACTGGGTTGTCTCATGCTTTGGTCCAGACGTGGCCACACACACGAGGCGGGGAGTATAACATGGGGAAGACAGATACTCCAGGTCCAACAAAAGACGGGACAAGAGAGATGCAGACTGGACTGGCCCGTCTGTGTCTAGCACTCAGCGGCTTGGCCAGTCAAGGGCCAGGATCCACCTCCAAGAGCCGGATGGCATGCATCGCGCTACGCCGCGTGTGCTATGCTTTGCAGAAAGTGGCACGCCGCTCCCTCCCCCTTCCTGGCAGGGAACACAAGCCGATTGGGTGTGAGTTCTGCACCTGCCGGGATGAAGCAAACATGATAAACCAAGTACTTACACAGTATTCATGACGACGTTGGGGAGGGGGGAGGGGATTCAGTCTGCGGCCAGGCCCAGATTGGTCTGGACGGACTGATGAGTTGAAAGGCGCTGCTCTATTGTCTCGCTTGGTTCCAGTTGACGTAACAACGTATGGATGAAGCAGCAGCAGCCATGCCGTCGAACCGGGATTCTGACCGAGTGGACCGAGAGTGAAGGGTAAGTGCATGCAGAGAGGCTGGCCTGCGTCAGTCCGACCCCCATTGTCCCTTGTCTGTGGCGGCCGTCTCTTCTTCTTGCGCGCGGGATCCCAGTGTGACTGGTCAGTAAAATGTACGCTGAGTCTCGAGAGGTCGCTGCCCCCCACCCCGGCGCAAATAGCAAACATTGAATCGAGTCACCATGTGTCGATTCTGCTGCATCTCGCATATTCTATCCGGCGGGTGGCTACAGAATCGGACACGCCATGGTAAACCACGCCACTCGTGATCTATGTTTGCTTTGATTGCAGCCTCGTGTTTGCCTGAAGGGCTTCGAGGTGCGTATCCGCAGGCCACGTGTGCCGCCAGCGAGCCTGATCAGAACTGCTGCTGGTTCGCTTGGAGGCACGATCGGGCCCGGACCCATCTGCAAGAGGCTTCCTCGGTCCAGAATGCAGATGAACCATCCGGAGCACTCTCTCCTGGACGCACTGATGCGTTCATGCAAGGGTCGTTTCGATGCAAGCAGGGCAAGGTAGACGGATGCAGGTGTGTAGTCTGCCATGTTTGAAAACCAGGGAAGGCCGACGCGATCTGCAGATCGCCTGGGAGCTACTGCAGACCACTTCTCGTCCCGCCGTGCTCTCCCCCGCTCAACATCAATAGATGGAGACTGCCCTGCAGCTCCGGCCGCGTGGCCGCAGGTATGCCAAGACGGCTCGAAGTCCTGCAGATAGCGAGAGCTGTCTGTTGAGCAACAGTGGCCAGGTGAAAAGTAGGCTCGAGGGTCTTGCAACCATGTTCCGCAAAAATCGCTAATGCCCGCGAGGAGCGAGGGATATACGCAGGGGCGTATAGAAAGGGACCGAGAAGGGGGTGTGCATGGATAGTGGTCGTTTCCTCCTTCTGCTGGCTTTTCTTGCAGTGTTGCATAGACCAGCTTGTAGTTCGTGGAATGTATGAGGGCGGTGACCCGTTGGAGGTGAGGTCAGGCCGGAAAGCTGTGGGAGCCTGTCATCGACGCCCAAGAGAAGCTACCCTCAGGAGGCAGGACGAGGACTCGAATTGTCCGGTTTGAACTGTTGTGCTTTGGAGACAGTACCGGTGGCTGTCCGTGCCCTTCCCGGGACGATTCCGACTGCTGGCAAGGTCTCTCCCAGCCACAAATTCCGTGCTTTTGCCTGAGTGAATACATTATCGCTGTTGATATGGCTGGAGTTCTTAGCTGGCACCGGTGCATCACGATCGCGTGATGCAATAGGAAGGAGGTGGTGGTCTCTTTTTGCCGAATAATCTTTGGCGGCGTCAGTCGGACGGGCATTGTGGTCTTGCGGTCCAGGATCGATGCTACCGCCTTACACGCTGAAATGGGCAGCACGAGCCCCGAGGGTAGATCATTATTGTATTACGGGTTTATCGAACCCTCCCTCCACTCTATTAGGTATGTCCTCGTATCCGCAGTATCTACAGATCGGATTGAGTCGACCAGAGCTGCCTCAAGTTCTATTCCTCATCCCCAGTCTGTCGCAAAAATCCAGTCCCACAAGTCAAGTCGTTCGTATCGTCCGTAAGTCTTCGTCGCGTAAAATCGTCGTGCTGTGATGAAGATGGAACCAAATGCAAACCGTGAACGCCATGCAATGCTGCTGGAGTCCCACTCCAGAGAAATGTTCGGCCAAGGGGGAAAATTCCCAGTATCCATCAATCACACGTCCGTCTGGTTGTGGCCCGCAAAAACGTACTGCGGGCTGATGCGAACATCCCTCCCCGCTCTCCTCGCCTCTCTCCTGGGGCTCAACGTGCCCGTACCGAGACTCGGCGCCCCAGTTCCCTGCGGGCTCATCAGTCTCGCACCCTCTCCTCTAGATGCACCGCGTGACTCGGTGAATCTGCGGACCTTCCGCACACTGAGCCTATCGTCCCTGGCGCCTGCACCCCCGATGCTGAAAGCCCAACGCGGCTTCACTTCGTCCCTCCTATCAACACCAAGCTTTCCAACCAGTGTGGTCTTGTTTCTGATCATGCCCTGGAATGCCTCATCGCTCATCAGGTCGTCGTTTGCCACGTAACTAATGATCTCAGCGAGGCAAGTAACCCTGTGAGGCAGACGGAATTGCTTCCTCTTTGGGAGTAGTATCACCAGTGCAAGCCAGGAGAGCACGAGGAGAGCTAGCGTGAGGGCGAAAAGCGGGATCTGCGGGAAGATCCGTACGATGTGGTCTTCTGCTGTGAGGGCCATGAACATGCCTCCCGCAAAGATGGGCAAGAATACAAAGAGCGTCGAGAAGAGCGAGATGTATGCCAGACGCCAGTGCCCATTCTGCAGGGCATGCCACGCGCTCTGAAAGGGGTAGCAGGACGCATAGTCAGCCAGGATAGACGCCTCTGGAAGTGCGCCTCCGGACGGCGGGTAGCTGAGTTCGGCCCAGGGCTGGAGAATGCGCAGATGAAGGTCTATATCTTGGAAAAACATGAACAGGACGAGTCCCAAAAGCGCTGGAACAAAACTGTAGAGGAAGTCCGCTGCTGAGAAAGCGCCTTGTACTGGCGCTGCTGAAAGACGGGGGAGGAACCCATTGGTAATCCTGGTCCTTGGTATGAAAGAAACCACGAAGACGGCCAAAACGAGGAGCATGCCCAAGAATATGGAGCAAAACAGCGAGAGATTGCTTAGGCATCGCGGTATGTACCGGTAGCGGACCGTCGGTATGTCTGGCGACGCGTAGCCGATCTCATCCCAGAGATCGCTTCGTCTCTGAGCTTTGCGTTCGGCTGGCGTGAGCTTCTCCTGGGCGTGGGCTGAGCCCTTCTCTTCAAAGGTTTCCCTGAACAGTGCAGGCGAGCCCCATGCGTCCTGGTAGCTTCCAGATCCCAAGGCATACCACAAGTCATGATCTTTGTTGCGTTCCGACGAAGTCCAGTACGCGAGCAGGTCAAGCCTCCTGTCCACCAAGACGTGCTTCATGTCATCTCTGGAAGCAATTGTCTCTGTGCCTTTGTACTCCGCCAAGGTGTCACTTTGAGATACAATAGCGATGACGTCCGCGATCGACCTCGGATCCCACATCACTCCTGTCTTGCCCTTCAGCCATCGAGTAAGCTCAATAACAACTGCCGCACCCAGCAATATGTAAAGTGCCACCAACGTCCAGGCAACACCCTGAACTGTAGCCCACCGCCAGTGTGTGTCCACGTAAATGACGGTGAAAAGACAGCTCTGCAGTGGGAGAGTGATGTTCATGACCCAAGTAATGAGCATTGGTACCTTCACATCCCATGTACCCGCCAGTTGTGGGCGAAGAAAGGATGTGGGGTAGAGCTCGTCAAAGATGGCGTCCAGGCGTCCCATTTTCTCGGCCGAAGCCAATCTAGCGTAAGGGCGTATGCGCATCATGGTGGTGGCGATTGCCTGAGCATAGAGAAGGATAATGGCGCCCAAGATTGCCGGGAAGACACGGAACAAAAAGTATTGGCCGCCGTCTATCGAGCCAGTGTACTCCCAAAGCCCGGCTGACCGCGCCGAGTAGACTGCGCAGAAGTTCAAAGCCCCAACCATCGCGATACACAGGACAAGCAACGTTATCAGGGATGCTGGTCGCAAAATACTGGGTTTGAAGACCAGCTTTGGGTTGATTCTCTCTCGTCCATCGGTCATGAGCTCTGGCTCAATGGGTCGCCATGCCTCCGGTGCTGGCTGAGCTGGTGGGGCGGCAGTTTTTGTATTCGTATCTCTCACCAAGGTCGACATCGAAGAACGTTGGGAAGCTGGCCGGAGGTCGGGAGCCGCGAGAAGTGGTGCCCTTTGCTCCTCATTGATGCCCGTCAAATTCCGCGACCCAGAGGCGGGCAGAGGTGTGATGGAAGCATTCTGATGTTGGTTATGTCCCGAGCCGTGGCCGGGGACAGGCCATTGAGCCTCAGAGCTCATGGATGACACGTTTGACTGCCCTTGTTGTTCCCGGGTCATTGCTTCCAAGGCATACTGTATGTAAGGGGTATCATCGACGCCTGGTGTAACGCGAGCGGCCTCAAGGGCCAGCTGGTCGCGGAATATCTCAGCTGGCCTGCCCGCAATGGGTACGACAGGAATTGAACGGCGCCGTTGTGCCTCCGCAATCACGCGCAGCTGTTCTGGCGTCAACTGTGGTTGTGGAATTGGCCGCGAGGGCTGCCCAGTCTGGTTTGCCATGGCGTGGGGCACAAGAGGGCGTCCGTAGAGCCGCTGAGGGCCGTAGATGTCGGATGAGGAGTGAGAAAGTGAGGACGAAGAGGAGCTGATAACGTGGGGTGTGAGGGTTGGTTGAGGTGAGAGGGATGCTTGGTCGAGTGAAGCATATTCTGCGCTGTCTATTGGGCCATGGTGGTGGGAGGTGCCAGGCAGTCGAGTCGGGGTAGAAGTTGTTGCTGGCGTGAGGTTGTATCGGTGCGTAGTTTGAAGAGCTGTGGTGCAAACGAGTGTGAGTCAAGTTGGACGTTGCGAATGCACCCACCCGTCTTGGCTTGGCTGCTTGTAGGTGAGGAGGGCAAGGTGAAGAAAGCAGTGAGTAGGTAGGTAGGTGGTGAAGGGGACTTACGAGGCGGCTCCACGTACTCGAAGTTCAGGTTTTGAAAGTTCATGCTTCGCGCCTTGCAGATGTCATACTGGGGCGTTGTTTAGGCGATGATCCAATGCGTTGTTTTGGGTGTGCGGGCGTGGGTGTGGGTGTGGGAGTGCGTGCAGGCGGTGGCAACCAAGAGACTGTGCTGTGCAGTGCATTGCAGCGCAGGACGGGGCCGATGGCAGGGCAGCAAACACGAGCATCCACTCGGACGCGATGCTGGTCCAATTGCTGGCGCGATATGCAATGCAGGTCAGGGAAGACTGCATGCTGGGTGATGCAGTTGGTGAGATATGGTTGGCGACAGCTGGGCGAGCTGCTGGCAGCGGACCATGCTGGACCATGCTGGACCCTGTCGCAGCGATGTCACCGACATGCATGGCGGCGGCGGCGGCGACGGCTACGGCGACTTTGTTGTGTGGAAGCATCCAGGCACTGCCAGGAAGGAGGCTGGGTCGAGCGGTGGATGCGATGTGATGACGCTGGAATGCCAGGTGGTTGGGATAGTGGGGAGCGAGGGTAACACCAGCCACCGACTTGCAGACCTGGGGCCCTGTTCCCTCCTGGCAACCACGGGCAGCATGCAGGAGCCCGCGCCAGAGGGCGACATAAAACTAACCGTCCCTCTCGATGCTGCCTTGCCCTGCCCATCTTTGCGACGTGATGGGCGTGCACGGAGAGGCGTTCCTGGCCTAAATCGAGCAACCGGTGGGGCAGACCCGAGGTGACTGAGGTGACTGAGGTGACTTCATTCGAGGAGGATGAGGATGAGGATGAGAGGGAACTCGATTGCCCACTGCCTGCGAGCTCAAGCTTGGGGCTAGCCTCAATCATCCGTAGCGCTGGTCTGTGCGGCACCAGCCGGTAGCGGGCACGATGTGGGGCCGACTTGCAACGAACGAACCACCGTTGCTCCAGGGTCTGCTCTGCAGGGTCCGAACCTGGCCTTGAGGCTCTAGTTGAATGGGGCAGTTCCAGCTCCTCACGAAAACAAACGATTCAAGAGGATGACCAATTGAGGAAATGCTATCAGCATAGCCCATAGCCTGTAGCCTGATGGTCTTGTTAAATGAAAACCTTTCTCGACGAGCAGAGAGAAGCATGCGGTCATCTTTCGAGTCTGGGCTCTTTGATATTTGGTGGCAGGAGTTGTATTCTCACAGTCATCCATTGCGTCCTCGAGCTACTCCGTAGGTAGGCTATCGGAATTGGCACCGAGGAGGAAAATCACACATGAACAGACAAATTATTGTTGAGGATCGCCTTGAGCAGTTTACAACTTTCACTGGACATAGAAGCGCTCTATGGGCGACCGCCTGGGTGCGCCTTCGCTAGCTGACCCACCTTGCCTTGCCGACCAACCGACCTGGACCTTGTGATTCAATTCAGCTCACAGATTCGCCCTTCGTTACCTGTGATGGCCTGTTCATCTGTTACCTAGGTACGTATGTATGAATCCGGCGCTTGATGCGGGAGGAACAGTCCGTGGCCCATGCACTCTCACAATGCTTCATCCTGACCATCAGTCTGGAAATCAATGCAGTCACTTCCTCATTTTCAACCATTTAGAAAGGTGCCGGTCTTTCTTCGTCTGTGTGAATGTTCTGAGACGTTGCCTGGCTGTAATGACCACCTGTGCACTCATCGTCAATTCCACTTGGGGTTCGAGACGCAAAGAGTTATTCGTCAATTTATGTCGCATGCGAACAGGACAACAAACTTGAATTTGTCGCCACCTGAGTCTGAAGCTCACAGGCTCCGGTCTACAATCCTTGGAGAGGGAGTAGACTTCCTCGACAGAACCCCACGGTTTCGTTTTATGTACTATTACAACTGGATACCTAGGGGTACGAGGAGATAACTTGGTTGTTGCGCGAAGAGAGAGAACTATGTAGCTATGAGTTGTAGGTGAGGCGTAGCTTTTGTATAGCGGGCCGTTCAGAGTAGGTACAGTAACAAGTACATAGTCATAGGAAGCCACAGGGCCTAGGTACGAGGCCTCGGACCATTCTAAGAGGTGCATACTTGACCAAATATATTGCCACATATAGTCCACAGACTTCGTCGGGCTCCAAGGCGTGCATAAGCCCAGGAAATACCTACTCATGGGTACCCATAAGTACCCGTGCACAAATATTAAGTTTTAAAACCCGGTTTATATAATTACTAAGTTTTAACGTGGTTTACCATCACTCCGCCAGTATCATCACTCCGCCACTTT
>LJJS01001023.1:1683-68675 GCA_001447215.1 Diaporthe aspalathi
AAAAGCTATTTATATTATTTAGCTATTTAATAATAAATATACTTTTATACATTTATTTTTAATATATTTTAAAGGCTTAAATAAATAATTCTAAATATTTTATATTTTATTTTTTATTTTAAAGAAGTAAATTTCTAACTTTAAGTTTAGTTTTAGCAAATTTTATAATTTTGCTTTTTAGTATTATAATGCTAGCATTATAGTATTTTATATTATTTAACTGGGTTATTTAAACGGGTTTTTTAAGTGCCGCTTCTGCTGGTTTATAATATGATTTTATAGTTCAATACTTATTTTTAAGCTTAAATAAAGCCTAAAACCCCTAACCCTAGGCTCAAAATATAAAAAATTCAAAGGAGGTTTAAATAAAAGTAATTTCGAAATTTCGTTTATTATATAATACTTTTAAAATAATTATTTAATAAACTTTATAAATCATTTATAATAAACTTAATAAAATTATAAAATGTTTTTTAATTTTTATTCATATAATTTAATAAATAAATATTTATTTAAAAATATTTTGAAAATTCTTATATAAGGTTAATAATGTGAAAAAGTATTTTTAAAATTAAATATTAAATAATAGTAAGCTTTATTATAAAATATTAGTATTTTATAACAATTATATAAGCTTTAATTTCTATACGTTCGTTTAATAAATATATTCTTTTCAAATTCCGCTGTTTTATATAAATTTAATATAATATTTCTTTTAAAATAGATTTATTAAAGCTAATTTATATAATGTAAAATAAAATTCTTTTTACTGTCCCTAATAAAAGATTTATATAAAAAATTATAAAACTTACATTTTTATAAAAGTAAGTATTACGCTTCGCATATAAAATATTAAAAGTTTTTAACATTTTATATTCCCTAAATGTATGAATTCCTTTAAAAATAATAATATAAAGAAAGACTTTTTTATTTATTGATATAGAATCCCTATTCAAGGTTCTATATTTTGAGTCTAGAGTTAGGGTTATTAGATTTTATTTAAATTTAATATACTCTTTTGAAAAGTGCGAGTTTGTGTGGGAAAGGCGGTCGGAATTAGAGGGTGGTCGGAATGTGGGTCAGGCACGTTAGCTTAAAGCGCACGTCTACCCAGTGTAAGCATTTTTAAGGAAGTTATTAATAAATTATAGTGTTTATAATATCAGAGGTATATTACCCTATAATATATTTCAATGTTTTTTTTTTTTTTTTTCATTTTTTATATATAACAGGGCCTTTATGAGGTTGCTTCCTTAACATATATAAGCAAGCAGAGAGAGCACTTTCTTTGCATGCATAACAGGGCCCTTTGG
Organism: Diaporthe aspalathi; assembly: GCA_001447215.1. Taxonomy (NCBI): domain Eukaryota; kingdom Fungi; phylum Ascomycota; class Sordariomycetes; order Diaporthales; family Diaporthaceae; genus Diaporthe; species Diaporthe aspalathi. Next base: position 2,997 of record LJJS01001023.1, read on the forward strand.
CGCGATAAAAGGGCTTTAAAGCACGTTAGGGGTGCTCTAGGGTATATTAATAGGTTTTAGGGTGGGGTACAGTATATAATTTTAGGTAGGCTATACACGTTGTAAGCTGGGTGAGCGGTTTTAAGATTATAGGTTAGCGGATGTCAGTTGGGAGATGCTAATAAGATTGACTAATGGGATACCAGAGATAGATGAGGGGTATTTATTACGATGTGGAACTGGAGTGGGCAGATGCCACTGAAAGCGCGCGATCCCATTGATCTTTTCCCCATACCCAATACTCTTGATTGCACGTGGGGTCCGGCATGGCCCTGCGGACCTTTGGGAGCATCCGTAGACCACATAATCGCCATAATGCCGCTCCAGCTGGTTCATGTCGAGTCTGACGCCGAGTTCGCCGCGCTCGTCCGCTGCGAGTTCGCAGCCTACGAGACGCCGCCCTGCAAGCTCAAGGAGCTCTTCTTCCCTCCTCAGGGGGGCCGGGAGGCAACGATCCAGGTTGCGGTGCAGTGCCAGACGGCATGGCACCGCGCCGACCCGACGTCGTACTGGCTCAAGGTCGTCGACACGGATGGCGGCGACGAGGTCCTGGGCGCCGCGTGTTGGCACATCTACGACACGGACCCTTACGCCGTCGATTCGCACGAGGAGTGTGACTTGTTCCCCGAGGGCGAGGAGCGTGATATCGCTAACGCGCTGATGGGCCAGTTCCTCACGCCCCGCATGACCTTTATGCGCAAGCCACACGTTTGTAAGCGCTTCCGGAGTCATGCGGGAATGGATCAGGCAAAATATGGGGCTAACTTCAGTACAGTCCTTGACATCTGCTTCACGCACCCAGAAGCGCGCCGGAGAGGTGTCGGAAGGCTGTTGGTGGAGTGGGGTGTTCGGCAGGCCGACGAGCGTGGCTACGAGGCTTTCATCGATGCCACGGACCTTGGACGGAAACTCTACCGAGAGTTTGGTTTTATCGAAGGGGAGAAGCGGCATTTCGATATGTCGCAGTTCAAGGACACACAGCGGAAGAAGGAGATGGATGAGATGCTCATACCGTTCGAGTGGTGGCCCATGCATAGACCTGTTGGCGGCCAATATGAGCCGGGCAAGGCAATGCTCCCGTGGGAGAAGCAATAGGCAGCTATTTCGCATGCAGACTGAAGTACATGACGATTCTTGTCGGATGTCATCAACATCCTCGCAATGTATCGCTATCATCATGAAATCTGACATTGAGTGGTCACATCAAGAACAGTCCATTTCCTCCCTACCACCTCCCGAAGTCCTGAACTTCTACTTGTTCACTGTCTCGAATAACTAACTGGGCATCTTGAGCCTGATCTCCCCCCAAAGTTACATCTCAAAAGCTTCAGGATTTTCCTCAACAATCCCGGGAGCGCGCTTCAGAGCAAATCCGGGACCGGGCTCCTCGGCACTCACGTCGGTCGTCGGGGCAGCGAGAGCGGTTGTCCAGAAAGCCGCAAGGGCAATGACGAACAAATCATCAAAGTTCATGGCGCCTTGATGACAACCACGTCAATTAGCCAGTGATACACAACTAGAACGAACCGGGTCGAACCTTTTGGTCAAGCGTTTTGGCCAAACCTTGTGCACTGGCAGTCTTTTCTGCTGAGATTGAGGCTACAGAATGGTATCCTCAATGTTTTGGTGTTAAGAGGAGCACAAGAGAGCTCATAGCGAAATAGAACCGAACTTGGGAGGTGGAAGCAAGACTGCTGCCAAAGTACTGGCATATATAGGTAGACATGTGTGTCATGCCTCACCTCCTGGGAATTACCCCACTTTAGGGCCATGTATGTGCGACAGCAATTCTTCGCACGGTCTGCTGCCAAACAACCGCTGTTTCCGACACCCTTCGCCGTTCCTGGATGTCCTATTCAGCCCACGGCGATCCTTGACATGTGTCGACTGCTCCAAGTGCTAGGACGTGAGGACCTCAGGATTGGTCGCATTTGGAGGACACATGTCTTGGCTCTGCAAAGAGTTGACGCTCGATTCGTGAGACTTCATTGTTGAATCATTGGGGCGATGGATGGTAGGTACAGCGTAAGCAAGCCGGGCCATGGGCAGCACCAATACTTGGCAAGGTATGATAGATCATCCCCACGGGCTTTGATACGGTGGCGACGAGCAAATTAAATCCCCAGGGTTGCGTAAAGGTTGTGGTTTCACTGCAGGACGGGACCAAAAGGCTGAGGTGGTAACGCCAGCCGGCATGCTCTCCTGTCAGCACACTGACTTTGACAGGATGACAAGTGTGCTAGGTTCCTCACTAGTAACCTTGGATTTTTCCAGCCGTTGAGAATCGACCGACCGCCCTTTCCCCCCAAAAAAATTCATTATGACAGTCCAGTATTACAAAGTGAACATGTGGTGCTGAGGTGTCTTTGCCGCGACCATGTCTGCCAGTTCTCAACCGGTGGTGAGACCTGACGACTTCTCATCAATACCGAGTATCATCAGCTGGTTCCTTGCCGTCACGGCGGTGCTCTTCGTAGCCACCAAGATTGCCACCAAGACGTCCATGACACGCAGCATCGCACTCGATGATGCTGCTATTCTCATCGCATCAGTAGGGCGACCGATCTAAGCGTGCTTCATTACTACTAACACAACCAGGTGTTCAGCATCGGGATGGTCGTCGCTGTCTCTATACAAGGAAAGAATGGACTGGGGAAAAGAGAAAGCTCACTCAGCGAGTCGCAAATGGTCACATTCCAAAAGGCCAGTCACTGCTAGGAAGATGGAGACCCCCCGGACGGACGCCGAACTGACAACAAGCAGAGCGTTTACGCCACCGACATCCTCTACATCACGACCCAGTTCTTCTCAAAGTCCTCTCTCCTCGTGCTTCTTCAAGCCCTCACACCAGTGCGAAGACACCAACTTTTGACATTTGTTGGGGCAGGAGCACTGGGCCTGTGGGCAGTGTCTGGAATTCTCACCGTCGCGTTCCAATGCTCAATGCCCCATAGGTGGGCAATCTTGACAGGCGAATGCATCAACCGGGTCAGTACTCCACTACATGAGAAATAAGAGGGCACCCAGGCTCACACTCGTGTGCAGACCTCCTTTTGGCTCGCCTTCGGGATACTGAACATCATCACCGAGATTTTCCTTGTCGTGATACCGTATGTTATCATGAAGGGCGTGCAGATCCCGCGAGGTAAGAAGATCGTCATCGTCCTGGTGTTTTCCCTTCGCGTCTTCGTCGTCGGGGCCATCATCCCGGAGCTGGTCTTCCTCCACGACGCGGGGCAGTCGGACGACCGGACCCTCGCGGCCTGGCCGGCGGTCGTCTGCGCCCTGTTCGTGCAGTGCCTCAGCATCGTCTTCGCGTGCGTGCCCTACCTCAAGCCCTTCTTCGGGGCGCTCGAGTCCGGGATGATCCGGATGGACGACACACGCCGGCGCGAGGGCCGCGCCACCCGGGGAGGCGGTTACTACTTCAACAGGAGGGCCAAGGCGTCGTCATCGTCCCGCGGCAGCAGCAGCGGCAAGCAGAGCTTCGGCAGCCGCCTCTACCCGCTGGTGAACTGGACGCATATCAGCGGTGGCAGCACGCACTTGGCGTCGGCAGAGCATGCGCCAGAGGACACGGATCACCACTCGCAGCGGTCAGACTCGCGAATCATCCGCGCGACGACAACGTTCGAGGTCCGTTCGGAGAATGCTTCATGAACCCGTATACTCATTATTGGCGTCCTTGCGAGGCAGTAGCCGGTCCCGTCCATTGCCATTTCCTGTATGTAAGATCCTGTCGTCAGAAAAGAATGTCATCGCACCATTGCGTGGAGTGTTCCGGCTTGATATTAAGAGGGTTTGTCTGTATTTAGAAATTGCGATGTCTATAGAGTACAGTTACCCGACTGCCGCACACTTCAAAACACCATCTTCTGTTTTCCTCTTTGATTGAGACGTGAACATTTGGCACCTATTTCGTGAGAACCAGAATGGACGACGCTCAGGCTTGTGGCCTCTCTTTGATTACAACCAATACTCTTGCTCGCGAGACTCCGGTCAGATCATTTCCCAACTCAGCCCCTCAACTGCGACATTCTGACAGGTGAACTCTTGCTGACCGGTCCTGACACGGGTCACAGCAGGGATCCTTTCCAAATTGCCACAGCATGGAGCTAGTCAGACCGGTCCGGAGCTACACTGTGGTGACGAAAAAGTATACATTGCACGTGAATGAGCTGGTGGTTCCCTGGTACCGAGATGGAAAGCCCTCACAAATCGTCAGCCCCAGCCACGCATGGCATGTGAGATGATTCCAAAACCGTTACACAATACGAATCAGAACGCCCCGATCCATAAAGTCCTTGCATAGTCTCCTTCAGGGCACGGAGTAATGCGTCAGGGATGCCACTCATTGGCCTAGGAAAGCATTTTCCCGGAGGTATGCTTGCCGGGTAGTAATATATCACTTATGTACACTGCCGCGTTACCGGCGCTCCCAGTGCACGATAAACACTTGCGTGCCTGGGCTCAACTGCTTGCCCGACCGCAGATACCCGGCGTCTTCGGCATTAGAAGGTGGATTTTCAGTTTCTTGGGTGTATTGATGTTAGACTGAATGGAAATGGTGCTTGGTGCAGAATATTCCATGATAAATACATTCTTGAAAGTGAGAACATCTGACCAGGAGACTTTCTAAAATCTCTTTGTAACTTGTGACATTTTGGTATTTGTAGCAGCAGCAGCAGAGGGGACGAATTGGGCTAGGCTGCAACCGTTGAACATGCTCATCATTTCCGCATCATCTTCAGAAAATGAGAGGGGGGCACTGTTCTAAGTCGTTGATGCCCCCCTACCCCTAAACACCCTGGAGACCTTTGAATGGTCTGTACAACGGCCACCATCCGTCTCAACTTCAGCCCATACAGGAGGGGGCACAGGATCTGATGGTGTCTCGTCAATAGTTATACCCGGTCAACTAGAACCGTGCGAAGAGCAATCTCCTTTCAACCCTGGCCTGGACTTCGACTGTGCTCTTGCTGCGGTGACCACAAGCCCGGCCGGCTACCTGCGAACCTGGATTTCACCTCCCCTTGCTTGCAACACAAAGTTTTCGCAGTCGCCACAACGACAGCTGCATAGCACAGATTGCATTCAAGGACAGGATTGCGGATCCGCCAGCATGGAAGTTGAGATGCAACAAGCCCGACCGTGCCCGAAGTCCTCAAGGGCCCGTCCTCACGTCTGGGACGGCGACCTCGACGAGATGGCCCTGGCCCGGATTGGGAAGAAGCAGGTGCTCAAGGTTAGTCGCGCTCCCCCGAGCCTTGCGAACCACACGAGTGTTCTGACTGGAAAACCCCAGCGCAACTTTGGATTTTTGTCCATGATGAGCTTTAGCTGCACCGTACTGGTAACGTGGGAAGGTGTCCTGGTGTAAGTATATTCGTAATAACGTTTGAATGGCATGTCGCTGATCGTCATTCGCAGCCTGTTTTCTACGGGCTTCATCAACGGAGGTACTGCTGGTCTCGTCTGGCAGTTCATCCTCGTATGGGGTGGAACGCTGAGCACTTTCGTGACCATCGGGGAGCTCGCATCCATGGCCCCGACCGCCGGAGGCCAGTATCACTGGGTCAGTATGCTCGCGCCCAGGTCCAGCCGAAACTTCCTCAGCTACATCACCGGCTGGATGACGATTCTGGCTTGGGTTGCGACCATCGCCACCGGCGCCTTCTTGTCCGCTTCGATGATCCAGGCGCTCTGTCTGATCAACTGGCCCGACTACGCCCTCGTCTATGCTGGCTGGCAGGGTACGCTTATTTCATGGGCAGTCGTCCTGGTCTGCGTATTCTTCAACACCGTTGTCGGCAGCCTGCTGCCCAAGGTGGAGGGTAGCTTCATGATGCTCCATGTCCTCGGCTTCTTTGCTATTCTGATACCGTTGGTTTATTATGCCCCGAAGGCGACTGCCTCCGAGGTCTTTGACTCCGACAACAGCTACCACAACGGGGGAACGTGGCCAACTTACGGCACATCCTTCATGACTGGAACGCTTGGTGCAGCTTTCTCCTTTGTAGGAGCAGACGCCGCAGTACACGTGAGTAGGGCACAAGCCATCCGCCACGACCTCTGTCCCCACCTCACCCAACCTTTGCCAGGCATCAAAATACTGATGTCCCGCCAGATGTCCGAAGAGATATCCAACGCGGCTGTCAACGTGCCTCGATCCATCGTACTTAGCATTATCATCAACGGCTCGTTGGGCTTCGGCATGCTGTTCACCATCATATTCTGCCTCGGCGACCCACAGGCCGCACTCGATGCCCAGGAGACCATCGGGTTCCCATTCGTTGAGGTCTTCTGGTCCGCCACGCAGTCCCTCGGTGGCGCAACTGGGATGACGTCTATTATCATTGCGCTCACGTTTTCCTGCACGATAGGCTTTATGGCCACTGGTTCCCGTGTAATTTGGTCTTTTGCGCGGGACCGCGGCCTGCCATTTTCCAGACTGCTCTGTCATGTACGCAGTCCGCCTCTTTTGTTAAATGCCAGCGTACTGACACAATTCGTAGATCTCACCACGCTCCACAATCCCCACGTATGCCGTCGCCGTCGCCGCCACCATCCCCTGTCTTCTCGTCCTGATTAATATCGGGTCAACCGTCGTATTTTATGCCGTCACTTCTCTCGCGCTCGTGGGCTTCTACAGCACGTACTTCGTCTGTTGTGCCCTTCTTCTATATCGGCGCTTACTGGGTTCCATCCATATGCCCGATCCCTCTTCTGCGGCGACCTCTGCGTACAAGGACCAAGCGACGGACGAATATGTTGTGGTCTGGGGCCCATGGCATGTTAGCGGGACGCTCGGCATCGCCAACAACATTCTATCATGCTGTTACTTGGTTGTCATCTGGGTTTTTGGTTTTTTTCCGCCGGAAATCCCAGTCACAGCAGCAAGCATGAACTGGAGCAGCTTGGTGTTCGGCGCAACCGCCATTTTCGCGGTCTTTTACTACTTCGTGTGGGGGGAAAGACAATATCGCGGGCCGTTGATCGAGATCAACTTGTAAAATATGTACCTAGGTAGCTATAGCTACGGGATTCTCGTCCTATTAGGACAACAATTGCCGTTCCGGCTTAGTAGAGGAACTCGAAGAATACAAATAGTCTATAGCTACGGGAATTAACGGCCAGGCTGCAAGCTGTGGAAATCAATACTCGCAGAGTAACTTTCGGGCTCTTCGTGAGTCCAGATGTCGACGCCGTCGCGGGCGGCGGACAGACAAGAGTCGTTTGCATCCAGATGGCTGAATTATTACGCACGGGGAAATAAAATCGGTCACGGTTTGCCGTTTAATGTAGTCACGACCTTGGGTTTACTCGTCTACTGATTAGAAGATAGGTAGGTATTTAATCAGAGCCGAGCTCAGGCCGCGAATTGACAACAGTTAGGTCCGCGAAGGCGGGAGGGCTCTTGCATGCCAGATTCCTCGAAGTAACGTTGGATCTTGGTTGCCAGATTCACGCCACAATCTTTCTGCCTGGCATTATGGGTCCAAGCTCTTCTAGTTCTTGCCACTGACTTAAATCCTCACGGTTTCCACCTCATTGTAAAGCCGCTACTTGGAAGTCATGCAAATGTTTATTTAAAGCTTTACGCTATAAGTATCCGTGCCTGTGCTCCCTCATCCGACCTGCGCCACTCAGGATGGCTCTCGCAGGGAATGCGAGGTGTTCGTCCTTCGACGAGTTGTAAGTACGGGAAAGCTAATCGCCCTGAAAATAGAGACTTGCAACATCGGCTCAATTTCAACAAAAAAGAATTTGGCAAACAGATTTGTCAAGGAGATAATAGGATACTAACAGCAAAGAAATGAAAGCAGCTGCATACAATGTGACTGTCTCAGATGCGGGCCCGGGCCGATCAACTCAAGTGTTGCCCATGATTGTTCAATATTACTGGGCAGGAGTAGCGTGTGCAAAGCGAACGTTCTTCCCCTGAACCGGCCAAGTTTCCGCGTCGGGATTCGTCCTCTTCACGGGACCCTTTGCGCTCCTGTATCCGGTCTGTAACGCCTTGACGTGGGCATAATCATAACTATCTTCGCCGAAGCTCCAAGCCATGATCCCGCCCAGCTGCAATGGGGCCACTATATTCGTGAACTTCTTGGAGATCTGCGCTGGTGTCCCAGGTCCAGAAGGTATTTGTCTGCTGGTCAATATACCACTGCGCTCCATTGGTGTCATCGCTTCGGCCGCTCTGGTATACCCGTTGGAACGTCTCCGTCGTGACTGGAGCTTGGCATAGCCCGTATCCTGCGAGACAGCCGCTGCCACAGAATTCTTTCGTGGTGCCACTAGTGATTTGTGTTTATTAGCGACCTATTTATTTACAGACGACTTCGAGAAGATGAGGAGGTGGCACTAACCACCACATCGACGAACTGCAGCAGTTCCCGGCAGGGCATTTCAGATGTTTGCCGTCGACGATGCCGCACCGTCCATCGGCTGAAACTGGTGCATCACCTGGTGGCTTCCCAAGATTGAAGTTCTCGAAGGTGAAGATTCCAGACGTTCCGTTGTCCGACCCGTCGGGGTTCTCGAAAGACCCCACGCTGCACCCTATGGGGTTCTCGCACGGGATCTGGAGCGTGAACCACTTGGCGTAGAATGGAAAGCCGAGATTCAACTTGGCAGCTGGTATGCCGTTTTTCATATAGGCCTCCATGCTTTTCTCGGAGCCCGTGACCGACACGTGATGCTGTGTCGTCTTGGAGCGGCGGTTCATCAAGTCGTACGACATGACCTGACATTTGTGTTAGGAATACGAGCATTGGCTGACGACACCGGGGAAATGGTATGCTCACGTTGACAAAGTCGACATATGGTAGAATAGCCTGACAGACGGCAGGCGTGAATGCTCCCATATCTGCATCGAGTCCTGGTACTGCGATGCTCAACTCCTTTCCAGCCCCGACGGCGGTTTTGATAGCCCCTAAGAATGAAGGGTAGTTCGTGATCTGTTCCTCACTTGAGGTTGCAGCGTTTCCAAGTTTGTAATCGGCGCCGCCACCCCCTGGATATTCCCAGTCGACGTCTATCGAAGCATGGCCGTGTCAGCTGGACAAATTACACCGCACTGAATACCGGCTCAAAGTAAGCAGTTTGAAAGAAGCCCATACCAACACAGTCGAATCCAAGTCGTTGGACCACACCCGCGACATTGGCCGCGTAACTCGCCTGATTTGCAGGGAGGCAGCCTTTTTCGAACCTAATGTTGCTGCCCCAGCCACCGATACTTAGGCAGACTTTGGTGTTTGGGGAAAACCTTTTCTTGACGCTCTCGACAGCCTCGAACGGCTGCCATATTGAGGTGTTCGTGCTGTCAAGAAATGTTTCTGGGGTGGCGAAAGCCACGACGGCGTGGGTAACCTCGGATACAAGGGATGGGTTTGGAAGAGTCAGATTGTGGTACCTAGCAAGTCTTTGAGTTCCGATTCATCTTATGGATAGATAGAAAAGGGACGAAATCCATCTTACTGGTCGTAGTACATCACATATCTCAGCCCCGACGCTGCAGCGGCAACGTCGGCCAGTAAAGTGAGTCGTGCAACTTTCATGTTGAATTGTTATGAATTCAGGATCAATTGAGAAGAAGCTCTTATTTCGATACTGTTGAGTTCCGTTAGATCGCTTCGCTCTTTCTTTTCTCGACAGAGTGGGTGTGCTCTCCTTGAAATAGACAGGAGTTCGGGCCAGGAACGGGCATACTAGGTACACGTACACTCCATAAGATTGGTTTGGATACCGGGCCACTCACGGCACCAGACAAGGGGAAATCATAGTTTGAGCGGGATAGTAATTATCGGAGCTGTACGGCAGACACGAGCCGCCACTTGTCTTTGTCAAACTTGGGATGTGATATCGGAAATTCGCAACCGTCTTAGGGTGCACTTTAATGATAAAGCCCAGCGGTCGGAGAACAGCATAATCGACGAATCAAGAGTTATCTGTCGGGTAGAAAGAAGTCTACATCTTATTTCGATGAGCGATCTATAAACTTTGGCGGAGTATGGGTCTAGCACAGCCAAGTGGCAGAGGACTGTCCTGCACAATGGTGCAGGCACGAACAACATGCCACAAATTCATTCCAACAGCCGATGAATATCTGACAGTCTGAGGGTCCACGCCGAATCAGTAGGTGAAATCACTGTAATATCATCGAGTTGTAGCATGGACCACGAAACTGGGCTCGCATGGCTTCCGAGGTTCCAAGCTATCAATCCGTCTTCGTTGGGACGTTTCGAACTGAAATTGGCCAACCTCAACAATTTCGTGCCTGTCTATCCTTCCATCCTTCCAATTATAATTGACTACCATTCTGGAGCCTTGTGCCTCTGCACATTACCTAAGTACCAGTGGGAGTCGACTAAGAAGTTATAATAACCCAGTACCCGTTGATGTTAGTTCAGGTACCCGGAAGGTTCTTGCTTAGTTGATGGCAAGCACAAAGAACCACCGTGAACAATGTCCTGGCACGGGCCGGCTCGGACCAGATCGGGCCAGGAATATCTGATTACAGACGATCCGCTCGGCTCGGGATACTTACTCATTAATCTGTCCCAACTTGGTTATAGACATCTAATGATCTTGCGGACCATGGTGAACAGGTTGTCTCCTAATCAAATACAAGCACATCAACCAAAGGCCTCTGCCACTAACTGAGTTGATGAAGTCTGTTGTCAAGCTGTGATGAGGTATCTAGACTTTCGAGTTGAAATTACCTAGGTGCGGCCGGCGGGTTATGCTCTAGCATGTATGAGACAGAGATCCTGACAAAGCTTGCCGCAGAAGCTGGGGTCTTTTGCTCTGGGTGCGATGCTGTGTACCTATCATGGCCATGAGGAACAACGCTTAACGTACTTATTTAACTTGGAGAGCGAGGCTAACCTTGGGACCGGCACTGGAATGGAGACATCGTGAGCTATTCGACTGCGACTCACATAGTACGCCGCGCGTAATAAGGATCAAATGCACCTTGTTGTCAGAACCTCGGCTATCAGTTTTGACACAAAACTCACATCAGTTTTAACACCAAACTGAGCTACCCATTCGCCGCCAGCCACTACCTTGGCCGTTTGGTGGAGTCAACGCGATGGCGTCCTGGGAAAACCACGCTCGCATGACGCACAGGGCTCAAGAGGTCTCAGAAGGTGTGACGGGTCGGCCATGAGTTGCAAGTCCTCGCACGCTCCGTTTCACTAGGTGGATAAACCTGTTGCCGATGGCGATAACTATCAATTTTTCTGGACGCCCGAGCGCACGCTGTTCGTGACTATCAATTTGGCAACAAAAGACCAAATTGAAAATCTACAACAAGACGCCCACAGTGGCTCCTGGTTGAATTAATGAGGTAAACATTTTGTCACACCCCTGTATTGTAAATTTAAAAAAATAACACCGCCTAAGACCTCGACAGCACGATATCAAAAGGTGGATAATGCAACTCAACACCACCAGCCCATTCCCTCTCCACCAGCGCGACCTGGCTGAGAGGCCACTCGTTCTGGTCCGTGTATCCCCCAAAGTCAACCCAGTCGCACTCGTCCAGCGACGGCACCGTCCGCCAGATGGTCGCGCCCGTGGCGGCCAGCTGCGCGGCATCCCCTACCGCCTCTGAGGGGTTGAGCCCGGAGCCCACCCCCTTGACGGAGAAGAACCGGCTGCCGTCGGTTGCGTTGGCCTTCCAGTTCAGCTTGTCGATGCCCTCGAGGGCGTCGGTCCCGTTGACGATGAGCGCGCGGAGGAACATGTTGCCGTCCTGCACCTCGAGGAGGGCGTAGGACTGCGGTCCCGCGGCTGGGTCCGGCGTGGTCGTGGAGACCTCGTTGGGGATCAGGCCCGAGTCGGTGGCGACGGTATAGTTCCCCGCGAACCGCCTCGTCATCACGTTCGCAAGCGCCGTCTCGAACGCCGGCATGAGGATCTCGTGGACCGATTTTCCGACGGACGTGGGGCGTATCCTGGTCTTGCCCGCCTCGCCCGACTCCTGCGACAGCACGACCAGCCCGTATCCCAGATTGGGCACGACGTCGATCCAGGCATGGTTCCCCGCGGCGTCGCCCGACTTCCCGTACACAAAGTACGTCTTCTGCTCCCGGGGCGTGACGTCGATCTCCCACCCGAAGCCGACCTGCTGCCTCCCGTCCGGCAGCGAGACGCGCGGCGAGAGGGCCTGGCGCCGCTGGGCCGTGGTGATGAGGCTCGGCGCCGGGGACAGCCAGGCGCGGTGGAGGTAGGCGGCGAGGTCGGACGCCGAGGACCACATCCCGCCCGCCGGGTTGTACCCGTCGACGACGAGGTCCACCCAGTTCGGGACCCCCGGGACGCCGACGCTGGCCGCGGCCTCCGGCGGCACCGGCCCGAAGAAGGAGCTGTTCATGCCCAGCGGGCCGAAGATGTCGCGCTGTACGTGCTCGGCCCACGAGCCGCTGCCGCCCGTCAGGCTGTTGCGGTAGCTGGCCACGGCGTGGCCGAGGATGGCGAAGCCCGCGTTGGAGTAGGCCGCGCGCTGGCCCGGGCCGAACATGAGGTTCCGCCTGCTGATATACTCGACCACGTCGCCCGGCGTGACGGAGGCCCACCTGGCGCCGATGTTGGACGCGTTCGCCCGGCTCGCGGCGGCGACCATGTCGAAGTCCGTCGTCGAGTAGCCCTCGCGCGTGAGGCCGGAGCTGTGCGAGCCCAGCATCGAGAGCGTGATCTCGCTGCCCCCGTTCAGCCAGTCCTCGTCCGGGAGCCTGAACGAAGGGAGCACCGCGCGCACGGGCGTGTCGAGGCCCAGGGGCTGGATGCTGGGGTCGGCCGCGGCCATGGCGCGGCTGAGGTTCTGCACGGCGAGCGCGGAGAAGGCGGCCAGGCTCTTGGACACGGAGGCGATGCGGAAGACGGAGTCGCTGGTGATGTTGTCCGCGCGGGATGAGTCGTTCATCTTGAGGCGGCCCTGGTTGAATGTGAATACGAGGTCTGGTGATGAAGCGTGCACCTGGTACATGTTTAGCATATCGTCTTCGAACTCGGGGCAAAATTGCGTTGCGTACCACTGCAAAACTGAGTCCATCGCTAGTATTTGTGAACAGACTGGAGAGGTTCTGCTGGACCTGTGCGAAAGCCGCCGCGATGGCCTCATCCAGCAGCACGGCCGGGTCCGATATTAATGCACTATGCACATCTGGTGTACAGGCTGAGGAGACAAGGCCCGAGAAGATGCTCAGAAGCACCACCGTACAGCTCAGGGCCGCATCGTGTAAGCGGTGCCGACGACACCACATTTTGTGGTTTTTATTTTTATAGTTAAACAGCGGCTGCTGTTCAAATGGGACTAGTCTGTAAATATACCTGCCAACGATGAAGCTAAGATATAGTAGTGCCCGGGCCAGAGCAGCGAAGTTAGCCTCAACGGTCAGGAGTTTAGGCCGTCTCATAAATAGACCAAAGACGGGACGGCCAAACAAGGTTTGAAGTTTCCAGGGGGCGTTGTAGATCTGGGTCGCGTGTGAATACCCATCGCAAAGCTTGAGGAAATTAGCAAGGTGCACGTCCCAGTGCAGCCGCGGTTTGTTCCGAAATCTGCTTTTGCTTTACTTTGGGCGTCAAGGTTCACGTTAAAGCTTCGATCGCTCAACAAGCCAGTCTGCGCGGTCTGCCGCTTTTCTATATAACCACTTACTTTGTCGGTATCGGTTAAGACGGCAGTGTACACAGCCTGACCATAACAGTTGGCCTTATCTGATGGAGCACATCGTGCATGCATCCAAGGTCTTGGTTGCAATGCGGGTTGAGAGAAGTCGCCAGCAATTGTCCAGAGCGTGACTGTCACCCATTTTCCTCGCACTCCGTGAGATATCAATCAAGCCAAGGGCTCCTGCTTGGCAGTGTTGGTGCCTGATTTGGCGATCGGCCTTATTATCCACGTATTGGGGTGCAAAAGAGGCAAGATTCCGGCAAGGCGAGATAACAAGCTCGGCACGATGGCATGCACACGGATCTGGCGGGCCGCGAGGTTCGGGTCTCTTGTCTCTTTGCATGCTCGGGGGTATGATATAAATGCGAGGTGCTCTTGGGTGTTTGCTCTTGAGTCTGGTATTATATGTGGCTAAGGGGCGGGGTGTTTCCGAGCCTCTTTCCCACCCACCCCGAATTAAACTCCCAGTAATGACGATGGCATTATAAATGGGAAATAAGGACAGAGTTACTATAGTAGAGCCGAAATTTAATGGTATTCTCGTATCCAATGCAACCGAGGAAACCTCAGAACATTACCCCCCACGCATTCACGTGGAGTCCCACAGTGGCATTGCCCCCCGCCCTTCCCCTTTCTTTGCCTGTCTCCCCCTTTGAGATCAGGAAGGGATTCCCGGACAGTAACAGCTTTCCGGAGGTAGTCAGTCAAAAACACAATTTCGACACATGTCGAGGAATGCATTTTCCCTGTGATAAAAGATCTCCAGTTTTGATGAACTATACTTCGTGAAGGATGCCTTCGCGGACAGTGATGTTTCCAATCAAGCACTGGCAGAGCAATATTCCGGGCACAGTAAGGTGCTTAACTCTTCAAGAGTGATACTCAATCACACATTATATGAAGTGAGCAGGCTGAGTGTCAGGGACAGACTGAGCAACAAATCCTCCCTGTTCAAATTCAAGAATGAAACCTCCCTGCTAGTCGTAAATATACGGGCTACGAGATGGTAGCCAAGCCCAAGTGGGGGGCCGTCCCGACGGCGGGCACCGTGCAATAGCGGGGAGGCGGCGGCTCCACCGCGGGGCATGGAGCTACTTAGGCCCCCCACCGTAAGGCTGAATGAAGCCTCTGGTCTTGGGATCTCTTATCAGATAAGGGGTAAGCTGCTTTATGACTGCTGCTCTTGGTTGACCTCAGCACCCTCTTGATCACTTGGTTGGGCGAGCTACGATACCGCTTAAACCGACCGCCAGTTGGACCCTGCCGACACAGGAGAGCTGCTGTGACCATGGCTTCAGGCAAGATGGCATTTCATAACACCCTTGAGGGTCAATCGTTCTGAGCTACACCCCAATGCCTCCCAATTGGAACCCCCAAAGGCCAGGCAGACTAACCAACATGTCCCATCCCTAACAGGCGGCCCTCGACCCCCTCATGGAGCAGTGCAATGAGCCCCTCT
Organism: Diaporthe aspalathi; assembly: GCA_001447215.1. Classification (NCBI taxonomy): domain Eukaryota; kingdom Fungi; phylum Ascomycota; class Sordariomycetes; order Diaporthales; family Diaporthaceae; genus Diaporthe; species Diaporthe aspalathi. The sequence goes on from LJJS01001023.1 coordinate 18,182, forward strand.
CTTTCGATAAAGTTCTTCACAAGCAAGACATCCTCGGCGTCGCCTTCGCCCGCGCAAACACAAAGGCATGCCACATGACCGAAGACGAGTTCAAAATCTCGCGGCCGGCTTGCTCAAGGTCGAGAAGGAGTGGGACACCGGCACCTTCAAGATTATCCCGGGTGCCGACAAGGACGACCTCACCGCCAACGAGCGTCGCTTTTTTAGGCGAGATCATCGGCAAGGATGAGCCGCAACGAGTAGATCGCCTCCGATATACGCCTTTGGCTGCGCGGTGAGCTTGACGAGCTTGAGGGCTTCCTCAAGAGCTTCCCGAGCCATCATCGCGAAGCGTACGGAATCAAAGACGACTACGTCATGCCCGGATACGCCCACTTGCAGCGCGCACAGCCCATCCGCTGGAGCCACTGGATGCTGAGGTACGTCTTCGCCCCCGCCAACGACCTCGAGAGGCTGCGCGAGACCCGTAAAAAGGGTCAACCGCGCCCCAGAGTGAACCAGTTCGGCATCGACAGGGCGATGCTGGCACAGGGGCTGGGCCTCGAGCGCCTGCTGTGGAACTCAATGCGAGCCGTGTCGGAATTAGCCGGTGGGCAGAATATCATCTACTCGCGCAATCCTGCGCGATGTGGTTTCCTCAGGTTCCAAACTCGGTAATCTTCCCACGTACCCGGAAACTACTTTATTTGAGTCATCCGAGCATCACGTCCGTCCACTCGGCGTCCTCAAACGGGCCCCTGGAACACTTTTCGTAGTGCGATGCGCGCGCTCCTCGCCAAAGTCATCCGCGATATCGCAGGTGCAAAAGACCGCCAGTTCTTTCGGTTGCTGATGACTCGCGCGTAGTCACATAGAGCCTCTTGCTGCCGTGTGAAAATTAAGAATGGCCATATGCTCGAGACCAGGGAGTTGGTCGAGAGAGTCTGCTGTTGTAGTACGACGGCTCGAGACAAGTGGCTCGGAATCTCGAAGTGTCCTGAAAGGGGTTTCCGGAATTATGGCATCGAATCCGTCCGCCCTCAACGACGCATCTGAGAGGCGCTGGTAGCGACCCGTCAAAGTAAACTGTCGACTCCTACGGTCAAATTTCGAGATAGCAGGATGTGTTAGCTAGCCACGGCGGAGGTACCCGCCATTCCCCACCCGGTACTCGACACCATGGGGTGGTTGAGTGCCTCGACGGCTTTGGGATGACCGGCGAGCGGTGCTCTCTTGTCCTGTCTTCCGCGAACGAGACTTCACGCTGGCGATGTACGGCCGAGGGACCCTCCGAACGGGCGATCTTGATCTACGAGTCGTGGCACCCTCTATAACCGGTTCCCAACCTGAAGATCCTGAGTAGCCCCGCCATCTTTCTTCCTCGTGCATGTCTGACCTCCAAGTGCGGACCACTTCCTCCCGCAGGGGTCTCAAATGGCCCTTTTCGTCTCGAACGAACCATTCGATCCATGTGTGGCGCTCCAACCATTGGCTTATGTTTTCTGGGCATCCGGGAAGCATTTTGTCGTACACAACTTGGTAACATGAGCCCGCGTCTTCCATCCATCAGCGCCAGGACCAGCTTGGGAAATCGGCGTCTTCGAGAATTGTCGGTGTTCTCGCATGAGCAAGAGGCCACCTCACCTGGTACAGACTTCCCGCTGAGGGAGAACGGGATGTTGCTTGCGGTATGAGATTTAATCTTTCGGTGTCGACGTAGTGTCTGGACGAAATTCTTGCTAGGAATTATTTCCTACCCGTCTTGAGCGTTGGTTAGAAATGAAACATCTCGCCAAGATCGAAGCCAATGGCAAAGGTGGAATGTAAATTGACTTACTCACCTGTGAGGCGTTACGAGCGCTTCATCCACGCCAACTGGACCTCTTCACAACTGGATGAATGTCTCGACCGTTTCGGCCAGTACCACTGACTGCATGGGTCAGGTAGTAAAGGCAAAGTGGTTGTGAAGGAGAATCTACAGCGAGCTTCTCCAGTGTTGGTCGGCCCTAGGGGAAAAATACGCTCATGGTGACGAAGACACTCCGAGAAGGCAACAGTAGTAGCCAGAGTGGTAAGCCGCCGCGCAAGGCTCGGATGACTCCCGTCTATGCTTAATCAACTTCCATGGAGGATTACGAACCTGCCTATATGGATAGCGTGACTGCTCTGCGGGCCGCCCTGATATCACAAGACCATGACAGAGCCTGCCGCCAGCTCATAGTGTGCAGATGTGGTTCTCGGGCACTGTGCAATACCGTGTTACAATCCCAAATGTCGAGGGATCATCGCCAAATTGTGGACCGCCTGCTCAAGATGTGATCAGAGATGCCCAACGACTGGGCGATTCAAGCAGTAGCTTTGGCCGCCACTCACCATGGCGCGTAGCTGCTAAAGGATCTCATGAGTAGATTTGGACTGGGGCCATGGACCGCAGACTTCCCCTGCCGTAGCACAGAATCTATGATCCTCTACGTTATGGGGAACCGAATGAAGGTACAGTCGTGTCTCCAAGGCACATTCCGAACTATGCTGCCGAACTCAACAGCTGCGAGCTCGAGAAAGACGTAACATTGGTCACGACTAACTACCTAGGCTATGTTGGATCGGAGTCCCACATATCTACGGACGGGACGGAGTTCGGAATCTGGGAAAACTTGACTGCGGAAACACTGAGGCAGTCGATTGCAGCCGGAGCCGGCTCTTGGTTGGCTTCCGGAGCTGCAGCAGGGCGATCAAGCTCCTCCATGGATGCACATGCTCACGAGGCTGCATGAAACGTGGGCAACCATTGTCGCTGTCATCCAATGCAGGCGGTCGTTTTGTACTTGAAACATCTAGGGTCAACGATCCTCGTTTAGCAAAATGAATGATGCAGTATGTCTGGTCTGAAGAAGGTAGAGAATACCTACGAGGAGACAGTCCTGCGTGCTGTCTGACGTCCAGGCCTGGGGCGAGGCGCTCTCTTGCCTTACGTAATTACTGGGGAGCCCTTGAGCTTGACTGGACACTGTTATATTCACGCGGACGCGTCTGTGCATCTCGGCGCTAGATAGACCTCGCAGCCCAGCTTTTTGCGTCTGGCATTTGCGACGCCAGGCAGCTCGATCTCTCACATGCGCACCACAACATCCTGCACCGGTCTCTACCTACTTCCTTGCTTCCTGTTGAGTTTTATTCTGCGCATAACTTCTCCACGTGAAAAAGTCTTGTAACTCGGCTGCGACTGCGAATAATACACCCACAATGGCCGCTCTCGACAACGAGAGGCTCGGCCTTGTGTTTGCGACACGCCCCGACATCATCCAGGGGATCAAACAGGCTGCAGGTGCGATTACGGCCTCGAACCTAGAATTATCTGGCACAACTACCACGAACATCGTCATACTAACACAGCGGCGCAGATACCCCCGAGCGGATCGCCCTCTTCAACTCCATCGCGAGCTTCATCTCCGAACAGACCCAAGCGAACGAGCCCAGCGCAAAGAGGAGACGAGTGGAGGCAAACGATGGCCCAGCTGTCGGGAATGGAAACACAGGTCAACACGGCATGTTGCCATCACCCATACAGACGGCCGCCGCCGGAACACAGCAGACACCCATCGTCGGCGCCGGTGCCGACTCCCTGCTGATAGATATGGCGAACGCAGCGGCCAAGGAGGTCATCTTGCTCGAGATCAAGGAGGTCAGCGTGTCCATCCCTCAGAGGAAGAAGTATGACCTGTGCTTCACGAAAAACTACTTGTATACCAAGCAAGTTGGCACGACCACACCGGTCCAGGGCATGGTGTACGATTGGAGCCAAATAGGTGCGTACTCTCATCTGCGCTGCTGAACTTCTACTGGCATACGCGTTGGCTGACACGGACCAAACAGAATTTGTCCTGTACACACCAATCCCCGAGAAGCAACAGCTTCACTACAACTACATCCTGTTCCCGCGCAACACCGCCCTCGCCTCCACAAAATCCTTCCCTCCCGCAGACTTCGAGCCGCTCGTCTTCGGCGTGCCTGCCACCTCACCAAAACCGGGCGTCGTCGGGGGCTACGCGGCCGAGACCGCCGCCCAGGTGTCGGACAGCTACAGCTCCCTCGTGCACTGGGCCATCAACAGCCAGCTGCAGTCCGTCGGCAACACGACAGCCACCATCGTGTCGACCGACCCTCGCGTCTTCTCCAGCGCCGTGCGCCAGCCTCACCGCCCCAAGGACAAGGCCGTGCACGTCAGGGCGCACAGGGGCAGCAAGGACGGCTTCCTGTTTTTCCTGCCGAACGGAATACTGTGGGGATTCAAAAAGCCGTTGCTATTCATCCCGCTCGACAGGATCAACTCGGTGTCGTACGTGAACGTGCTGCAGAGGACGTTCAACATGGTGGTCGAAGTCGATGTGTCACACGCGCCCCAGCAGGAGAACCCCAAGAACGGGACGTCAGGCGCACAATGGGATGAGGACGAGAGGCCCCTGACGGAGGAGATCGAGTTCTCCATGATAGACCAGGAGGACTACGGCACCATCGACGAGACCTACGTGCGCCGCCACGGCCTGAACAACACCTCCATGGCCGAGAGCAGGAAGGCCAAGCGCCAGCTGCGCGAGAACGCCAAGGGCGACGCGGCCGGGGCGCCCGACGGTGCGACCGCCGCCGCCGGCTCCAACGCGGCGAACGGGGAGCAGCTCGGGGACAACCTCACTCAGCTGGCGCTGGCCGAGCAGCTCCTCGGTGAGGACGAGGACTCGGAAGACGAGGAGGACTACGACCCCGGCTCCGAGGGCGAGAGCGAGGGCGAGGGCTCGTCGGACGAAGAGGACGACGACGACGACGAGGAGGAAGAGGAGGACGAAGAGGACGAAGAGGCTGATGGCTACGACGAGGACGGAGGCGAGCCGGAGGGGTACGTCGAGGACCATGAGTGACGGTGCACAGCCATTTAGAAACAACGACCTGGTAGGCCCCACGGGCCTTTACATGATGTTAAGGGAAAAGTCTGGCGTTCTCGGGAACTGATTCGTGGGGAGGAAGGGCTATGGCACGGGGGGTGGTAAACCCTCTGGGGTACTGTGTGGGCAACAAACGATGGGCCCCTTCATGGAGCCGGTATGACGGTACAACAACGAGGCGTACGAAAATACAGTACTCTCACACCTTACCACTCGATGGCGCAAAGTATTGCAGACGGGTTGTTTGCATCAGCTGCTGTAATGACATGCCCGGCGCCATGACAGCTCACGATCGAGATCCGCAGACCCCCCCCCCCTCCCCTTGGGATGGGTAGCTCCAGAGCCGGTCTCACAGCTCGCAGTTGTGCCCGGGTGAGTGGGTATGTATATCCCGCGCCGAGACCGCCTGCCCGTCTTTTCTGGTGAGTACTTGGGCAGGTGGTTTGGCTGAGCTCCATGTTACTTGCGACAACCATCAGAGCCTTACTCCGGGGTTGACACATCCATCCCTCCAGCCAACCGGCCATCTCGGTCTCTCTCTCTCTCTCTCTCTCTCTCTCTCTCTTTCTCTCTCTCCCGTGGCCTATTCTTGCCCACCCATGGTATCCGCCCACACATCAGGCTGGAGACGCGGAGCAGTCTCAAATATGCGCCGACCGCCCCCACCACCACCACCACCACACGCCATACGTACCTCATCCTCCATGATGGCTGCCGGCTCCCCATCCTCTTTTTTATTTGTCCACGTGAGAGAAGAAGTCCCTCGGGATATCTTGTAGAAGAGGGGGGAGGGTGGTGCGGTTTTGTTGGTTGCCTATTTTTAACCTTATTTATCTGTCTCCCCCCTGTGAGGAAGTAGTGTGCAGATGAGTTATTCGATCTGGGTGTTTCGGGTGCTGCAGATTGGCGGCGGGACGGCTTTGTGGTGTCCTCGTCTGATAGATGTTTTGAGACAGAGCCGTGGTTCACGAAGAGATGGATGGATGGGCGCACGTCTTGAACAATTTGATTGTGGTCCAAATCCGTTTCCTGCGGCGCGTGGATGGGATTTCCACCAGACATGAGGGCAAAATTCATCAGTTGGGCACACGATTCTTGCTCGCACCTGCTTGGCATGTGAATTAAGTGGCCCCTGGACCTTTTTTGGCCGGGCCTTGACGGCGTCGCTGGACGATCGACAGTGGGCCTTTCGGCAGTGAGGTTCGCTTCCGGGTCCAGCGAACCAAGGCCCTAAAAGTGGGCACTGAGCAGACACAGCAGCAGCTTTTGGAGGGACAAGCCCGGCCGGTTGGTCTGTTCATGAATCAATCGTCCGACCTTGAATCTTTGTCCCAACCACACGACTGACTGCAGTTGTCGGCCCGGTTTTTCTCTCCTTGCCCTCCCAAGGCCGGCCAATACATCCGTTGCAGCGACGACAGATCACGCCGCGTTTTAGGGAGAGCGCAAGGTGGGCGTGCCAAAGGGAGTGATGTTGATTCGTGACAGGGCAGACCCTTCCAAGATTCACATGCAGAATCTTCCTGCGACATCAAAACAACCACACCTTGGGATCCGCGGATGGGTCAAACACGCAGCCACGCAGCAGGAGACGCTGATAGTCAGGGGTTTTTCCACAGAGAACGCCCACAGACATTGGGTGGGCGGCAGCGCGACCTGGTTGAATGTTGGCGGCTCGCCGTGACTGCCCTAGGTATGGCTGGCCTGGCCTGGCCTGGGCCTATATCTTCTCTTTGTCTTCTGTCGGTCTCGAGCAAAACGTCCTGCGACGAACCTCCTGTCCCGGACCCTGGGCGCCCAGGCCCTCTCGAGCTACGGCTACCGACGATCGTTCTTGGCCTGTCCAGGGTCTCGACCAGTTGAGCCCTGTTGCAGTGCAGCACCTGCAGCTCTTGTGGAGCCCGCGATTTAGTGTACACAGTACAGGTGGATTCGTGCCAACCACAAGCGAGTGGACGTTTCTGATGAGGCTGAAAAGCACCTCCAAACCCACAATTCCTGACGCAGACTGGTGACTGGGCAGGCCGGTGCCTGTACACGCTCACGGTCAAGACAGGGAAAGGACACAAGGAATGAGAGCGAAAATCAAGATAAGCCGTGTTGATCGTTGCTGTGCTCGTCAGCCCGGTCTGGGATGGTGTTGCTTGGGGCCCGGTCGAGGGTTGATGACGGACGACATCTTCAGACAACTACCGTCGAGGGAAAATCCCCGACATGGCTCGCACATCCTGATTGACGGGATGTGAGAGATGGCCAGAGAGGTAAGGATGGCTACTGATGCTGATATGCACGGGACGAGACGGGGATGGCCCACGATACGCGCCCATCACTCACTCACACACCCTCGGAGTGGTTGTTCTGGATCCTGATGCCCGCCATCATAAATAACCAACCGTTCGTTCTTCTTCTCTGCTGAACACTTGATATACTCCCCTTAGTGCTGTGCTGTCATCGACCAGTTATCCTACCTTTCAATTCCATTATCTACCTATCCTTCACTCTACGGTCTGGCTACCGACTCTTCCACTCACTTTGATTCCCCTTCACTTATACACCACAATCACTGCTCCCAGTCTCCCGTTCCACTCACCAATATGCGTTTCTCATATGCCGTTGTCGCCCTTATTGGCGCAGCCCACGCCCTGGTATGGTATCCACCCCTTATCATATCCACTCTCCTGCCTCAACAACTAACACACACCCCTAGCCCACAGTAGGAAGCCTCGTGACAGGCCGCAGCGTCTGCAACGGCGCATCCTCAGAGTGCAAGCCCGTCGCCCGCGCCGCCGTAGCCGACCAGGCCGCCCTCGACGCCCGGAAGAAGTCCCGGCAGGCCAAGAGCGACGCGGCCAACGCCACCGCCGAGGCCCGCAGCGTCAAGGCCAACAAGGACAACAACAACAGCAGCAGCAGCAGCAAGCGCTCCAGCAACCTCCCCCACAAGCCCGCCGCCGCCGCCGCCGGCGCCGCCAACGAGACGGACGTCGCGGCCCGCGCCCTGGCTGACGCCGCCGACTCCCTCGTGGGCGACGTCACAGGCACCGTGGGCCTCAAGACGCGCGACGGCAAGGAGAAGGTGGCGGTGGTGCGCACTCCGGCGGCGGTGACGGACGGCGCGGCCCTCGACGCCCGCGTGAAGTCCCAGGCGGCCAAGAGCGCGGCGGGCAACGCCACCGCGGCCGAGGCGGCGCGGCGCAGTGTCGGCAGCAAGGAGGAGGAAGAGGTGGAGGGCCGCTCGGCGAACCTGGAGCGCGCGGCGGCGGCGGCGGGCAACGGTACTGCTGGTGGCGAGGCCCGCAAGTCTCGCAGGGCGCGTCAGACTCACCAGCTGTGGTGAGGAAGCCGATTTGGCACGAACAATCGTGATTGGTACGCGGAGGGCTGGGACTGGGGTTGCGGGTCGCAAAACCCCCTATGCACACGTAGGAGGGTAACGCTCGAGACACTGCAAGTATCGCCGGGTGGCAGGACGCATGGGGCAGGGTGGTTTCACGATGACCTTCACACGCATGCGAGCCGGTATTGCTAGAATGGTGACCGATGACCAGTGACCTTTTTCCGTTTGTTTAATAGATAAGTTAATAGACTCGCAGGGCTCCGCTGGTATTGAATCCCTAACGATGACACCAGAGTCGGTTGAAAAGCATCATTTCGAGTTCGTACTTCCTCCCACGGTGAGTATTACAATTGATCCCTCGCCGCGAGGAGTCCAGCACTGAGACTCGTCAGTAGGTTAATTACTCGGATTGCTTGACAGGCAGGTCGCGCAGGGTAGAGTGAGCACAGGCCGATCCTGCCTCGAAACATCCAACGAACCCGCTTGTCTTGAAACTCCCAGATTCGGCACGGCTCCACAATTCTGGTTCGGGTCTGCCATCCTTGCAAAGTCGTGACTTGTCGTGCCAGCAAGAAGAAAAACAAGAAGGCTGAGTTGTTTTGGATCTCTGACGCCAGTGACGACAGTCATCACCAGCGCCATCGGGTTGTCCCCACGTCCGTTGGGCCTCCCATCAAGAGACATGCACGTCGGCAGACGGGCCTCCCGGTATGAGGCAGCCTTGAAACCCATGATTTTTGCTTGATGTTATGACATGTCAATATTGGTACCCGAATACAAGTGACAAAGCCGTCTTTTCGTTGATGTGAGTGATTAGATCAAAAGTTATGGACCAAAGGCTTGCGTGTGCTTGGACCCGTCAAAGGGCAACAGGTAAGAGGCTATTGGAGTTATTACCCAGGGTCGGACCGAGGCCATGTCACGGGCTCACAAACAGGTTGAGGGCGTCTGGGGCTTCGTAACTAGTCACTGCCTCTTTGTACTCGATTTTATCTGTGAGGCGATCTCGGAGAATCCAGACGCATCAGTGACATGTCTCCCACCGTGGGGATGATCTTCTCAAGCCTTACGTTGCCGCTCGACAAGAGTGGCCTCGCGTGTTTATTCTGTTGTATCCAACCTGCCACCTCTCAGTGTTCTGGTGGAGACAGCCGGAGACTACAGCAGTTTTCCGATCTATAGAAGGCCCCACATCGTTGTTGTTTTCTGGTCACAGGTCTGTGTGTTCATGTAGTTGTCTGTCCATGTAACTGGCTGTCCATGTATCTATCTCGTCTCGGATCAATTCCTAGGCATATTATGCCTTAAGCTTTAAACCCTGCTTTTCGTCCCCACCATACTGCTGTGTTCTTCCCCTCATCTATGAGTAGTCCCTGGGCGATGGTTGTCACTTGGAGCCATTTCCAGTACCAGTATTAGTAGTACAAGTTAATCACCGGTGACTCAGACAGCATCCCAGCGAGCCCGTACAGACCCTGGGGCATATGGCCCATTCTCACATCGCTTTTCGAGTAGCTGAACATAACGATCATCCCGAGTAGAAGCTGGGAGCCGAGTTGCGTATGTATGCCATTTCCAGTCGAATTGTGAGCGACAAGGGCCGAGTTGATGGTATGCAATAATAACAATATCCCATATCTCTTTTGTAGGTTCGGTATGCATATCCGGGTTAAAAACAAAACCACCCACTTTTGTAGGTTCATCAACATGGTTGAATGCTCTTCGACGTGTTGTGATGCTATAGTCTGTTAGGCAGGTATAACAGGACCCATGTACATCCTCATATTCCCTGAGCCTCTGGGAGTCCTCAGTTCCCAGTTCTGGGATCATGATTCGTTGTGGCTTTGCGTAGAAATGACGCCCCTGGACCCATTGCCTGTAACTCATTTCGCTCGGACTCCATGTTGAGACATTCAAACTCGTTCTTGGTGGGTGTGTTGTGAGATGATGACAAACTCCATGATCACGTCTCTGAAGCGCTCGGCGGTTATCAGCGCCCATTCCGGTAAGAGAGAGCGTATGTGACACGGAGAGAAAGAGTTCATCCTGAATGATTCTTGCTGTGACATTGATCTCCCAACCTCCACGGCGGCCAGCAAGCTGCTCCAAGTTTAGTCCCCCCCAAGGAGATGCTTATTCATGGCGAGGCGAGCAAGATGAAAGCGAACGTAGAATGTATCGCGTACTGTATCCCTCGTCTTGCAAGGGGCATCAAATTCGTCTTGGTACCCTAGCTTCCAATATGGAGAGAAACGATGGAGGGTTTGGCAAGGTTGACAGAAGAAGAGCTGCTTATTGAGGTCTCTCCAGTAGCCGGAGTAGGTCTTCCAGCTGGACCCCCCGTAGCCTGTTCCTGTTCCTCGGAAATATGGGGCCGAACAGGGAAGTACAAGTGAGTGCAAGGGCAACTGCTGATGCTGAGGGAAGCCAGTCCGAGATTTCTAGTAACAGCTCAACAGGTAGTTGGAGGAGCAGCGACTGTACCTGAGAGCTGCGACTTGGGTGAAGGTGTAGGAGACGCATGTATAAGGATCCCATACGTCTCCAACCTCTGAAAATTCCGAAAAGAAACCCTCCCTCCATTTTGAATGGACTGCTGGAGTCAGGGGTGGGCTTGAAAGCTGTTTGTGGTGTCAGTGTGCAGGCTCACTGCAAGTGTGGCGAGCGCACTGATCCAGCTCACAGGTATCGATGCGAATCTGGAGGGAGGCAGGGAGGGGTCGACTTACACTGCGGCCGTGGATTCCGTGGATTCTTATAGTGGAATCGTGCCGAGTGACTACATTGTGGACAGCCGACCGCCCAAGGGTTGGTACGATCCTGGGATACTAAGTGCTTCAGTCGACAGTTCTAGCTTGACACCAGCGCCCAGAATGACAGGCTAGGGCGGGTTTTGCGCTCGGGTGCGTGCTAAGTTTCTGCCGGCTTCCCGCCTTCTCACCTGTAGACACGGAGTCGCATCCAGTTAGTGGGGCTGATGGCTCCGGAGTCTGCATGGAAGAAAATGCCAGGCGGTAGATTGTTGACCGGTGTCGAGTCAAACACTGCCCACAACAGCGGGGAACTGTGCGTCAGCAGTCCGACCTCGCCCCAGCGCTCGATGCGAATGGCGAGCACGCAGAGGCTGACAGACTACCTAGGTAGCCACGCGGGAGGGTGGGGGTAGCCTCAATGTACACTTTTGGCGCACAGAATGACCTGGCGTGAAGATATGCTCAGAAGGGGCGCCCGATGGAGGCAGAGATCCTCTGGTCAAAGGTCCTGAAGGCCGGGACCCTCTCATCACGAGGATGGATGCTGCTCTAGTGGCCCAGTAACTCCGACCTGTGGACCTCGAATCCCCGGCTGCAGGGTTGTAGTGCGTACTCGCCGCGCAAGCTCGTTTGTTGGAAGACAGAAATCCCGCTATATTGAAGACTGCTTCCAATCTTGCCCAGACCTGCGGCATGCGCGGCTGTATTGTAGATGCTGAGCCCTTGTTCAAGCTTTGTTTACAGAGGCAAGTGACGAGCCGTGGGGACCAACATCCAGATACCATGAGAACAGTAGGCACGAAGAAGGAACTGGAGAATGGTACAGTTGCTGGATGGCGCAAGAATGCCAATTCGAAATTCAAAATTTTGGCTGATGTCAGGCCTCTTTCAGTATTCTGTCACTGTTGATATCCCCGGGGATGTCAGGCAATTTAGGAGTATTGCAGACCTTTGGGTGGGTTTTTGGAAGTTCATGGAGACTGCCGTCTTGAAGATCCATGGGATGGTACGCTTTTCAAGGAGTGTACGTGGCCATCCGATCACACCAATCAGTCACAAATTGGTTGGACTCGGTGTACAGGTATGTCTGATGAGGAAGCAAATAGAATTCTTGGCTGTAAAATGTCTGCGTGGCTGGGGGTATATTCTTTCATGATACATATGGTACAATCTCCCTCCGACTCCTTCTACCGCTAAGAAATACAGTGAATCCCTCCCCTCGTACAAGGCCGTCGTCACCTTCTTCCTTTCCCACCACCAGCACCCGGCTTGCCCACAGCCGCCTTCTTCCCCGTGGCGTTCTGCGCCGCGCCAGTGACCTTGCTGCTGACAGGGTTGACAATCAGGTTGGCCAGGATGATCTCGACAAACTGCCTGGCGTAGATCGTGCCGATCATGCCCTTGGGCTTGAAGTTGGTCTTCTTGACGACAAAGTCCATGATGGCGGCAGCCGCGCCGACGGTGATGGTCCGCGGGATCCGCTGCTTCCAGGGCACCTGCGTCCCGACGGCGATCTTGATGGCCGCCACGGCGGCCGCGTCAAGCCCGACCTTGCCCACGGACTTCATGTCGACGCCCTTGGTCAGCTTGTCCAGGAACGACTTGGCCGCCTCGCCGTCCGGGTCGATGTGCTGCGCCGACTCGTCCCGGCTCTTGCTCCTCTCCGGACTCGCCCTGGGGCCTCGCTCGGGTGCCCTGTCGCGGGAGCGGGCGCGGGACTGGCTTGTCCGCCGCTGCCGCTGCCGCTGCCGCCGCCGCCCGCTGGGGGACTTTTCCTGGGAGTCTTCTGACTCCTCCCAGGAGTCGGAGGGGATGGGAGACAAGGAGCGGTAATTGGAGTCGTGGCGGGAATGGGACGCCGCCGACGCGTCATGGCGGCGCCGAGACGACGGCTCCTTTCGGCCGTGGCTGTCTGACCGGCTGCTGGGTGCGTCTGAGCGCGCGGATGAGTGCCTATGTCTGCGCCGCTCGCTGGAGTCGCTGCTGTCGGATGCCGTGGAGTGTCGCCGCGATGAGGCAGACTTGGGCGAGTCGCGATCCCTGTCTCTCTCCCGGTTCCGGTCGCGGTCGCGGTCACGATCGCCCCGTCTCGATGCACTCGATGCGTCACTCTCGCGCCTCTGCCGTCTCTCCCTCCTGTCTCTATCCGATGCAGCGCTGTGCCGGCGGTCACTCCTGTGGCTCTCGGAAGCGTCAGACCTCCGTCGTTCTCTCCTATCGTTGTCTGCACCACCTCGGTCTCGTCCGGCCTTGACTGGGTCCGCCGTTCCAACAGAAGTCATTTTGTCGTACTCGTCGTCATCGACCTTGAGATAGTACTTGTCCCTGGGGTCGTAGTCCGTGTCACTGCCTGAATCGTCCTCTTCCTTCTGTTGCCTCGACCCGGCCGCTTGTATGTCTTCAGACCGGCTTGATCTTCTGCCAGACTCTGCATGGTGCTTAGCAGACTCGACGTGGTAGTCCCTTAGCGCGTCTTTGTGCACATCGTGCGTGTCCTTTGGAGAGTTTGCCGCAGAGCCACCGTAGCCGCTGTCGACTGAAGCGTCGTCTCGATCACGCCGGCTGCGATGTGAGTGCCGGGATCGACTACTTTCTTGGTCGTGTCGCTCAGGTGCCATAACTTGTGGGAGAAAATCAGAGTAGAGATGGCCGGTATATTGTGCTGTGTTTTGAAAAATGCTTCTGTTCATGCGCTCATCTTGCAGTCCTTCACATACTATGGATATACAGTCTATGCCAATTGATGGTGTGAGACGGTGTGAGGAAGAGTAAGTCGAGATGAGGTCCTGGGTCGGGCTCCAGAAAATGCCCAGATGGGTGAGACGGTGGTATTAACCTCAAAGGGAAAGGGGCAGCATGTTCCAAGGTTTTCGCCACACCCTTCGATCCCATCCGCCAGCCCGTCGATGACGTTCCCCAAATCCTCTGCCAGCCCCCCCGTCATCTGTCCACACCCGGGAATAAGGTTGTACAGTCTCCTCCCCATCGCCTTCCCCCACCGGGCCGGAATATCACAACGGCTGTCTGGCTTGTCCGGGTCGTGTGGCCTGTCGACTTGTCAATGTTTCATTCAGAGAGCTATGATCCTGGCCATTGCCACGCTACCGATACATCGTCTGTGCCCCGACAGACTGGGCAAATTGGCAGTTGACTCGGATGCCACATGGTTGGACGAGGCTACGGTAGATTTACGGCCGATAACAGAGACAGGAGCGCGATCAACTTCGCCTCTGCTCCCCACTGGTCCATATGTTTTGCCCTGTGGTGTGCAATGACGCAGGTCGACAGCGGTGTCTTCTCAACCGGTCTTCCAATCGTCTGGCACAGAATGTGTGCATCCATCCTCGACCGAACCGTGCTCCCAGACGGGAATAGGTTCCAGAATAGGCTGCTGGGATGCCCCGCCGCGAACCACCCGGGTTTCGGGAAGTCCCAATGCACCCACGTGGAGATCATGGTCTGGGGGCAGTTTCAACCAGACAGGACGCCAACCTCAAAATAGCATCTTGTCTACCAGTAATAGAAGTTGACCCCGTTCGATTTCTATTTTCATTGTGGCTGTCGCCTGACATCTTGACATGACATTCTGGCATGAATATCAGGATTCTTCAGCAATACGCGGGTTGTTCTGTGTTGGCGGAAAACCATCACACTCAGTGCCAATACCATTGACGTCCACTGCTCAAGTGGTGTTGTCCCTGACCGCGCAGTCTTGCTTGTTCGTCCTCGACACCAGGGTTTTCTACTTACAATTCAAGCTTCCAAGGAAACGCCAACCCCCGTTGTTGTGATTATCCACTCAAACGCGGTCTTAGTTCGGGGATAAAGACGAATCTTTGGATCGCAGAACTCAGAAAACCTATCTGTCCTTCGGTTAGAATCCAACTTGCGATGCCTGAGTATCTGGCTCAACTCACTAGGCTCGCGGGTGTAATGATCCGAGGGTCAGACGTCCTGTGACACGCTCCGCATTTGATGCAGTACGTTTTCGCTTGCATTCAGGAGGATACCTAGGTACTGTCGTCGATTATTCGAAATGGTAGAACTCAATCCGGCACTTAGTCCTCCGAGTCGCTGAACCAAAAAAGACCCGGGATTACATTCAAGTCATACCAGTTACTATCAACCATCCTTGTTTTCCAGGACAGTTAAAGGTTGGGAGCGGGACCGTTTTCTGCTTCAGCCTGCGCTTGCGTTTCGGAATTTACCACCGCTATATATTAATCTTAGGGAGCTGCTTGATACCTATTTTTTCTTTACTTTATATTTGTACTGTGCGTTACCGGCTTAAACTTATAGCCTTGCAATGTATTTGTTTACAGCAGAATATATTATAAATGGCTTTAGCAATATAGATATAGCTTGCGCAATCTTGGCAACAAGAATATGCTTTAGGCTGCCTATTTAAAACGCTTGTTTGCAGTAATATGTTATGCTGCATATTAGCAAATTTTAAGATAATATAGCTTAGTATGCTTAGGATATAGACTATCTAGATGTTGCCTTTGGGTATTTAGGCGAAAATATTGTTGTTTCAGATAGGATATAAATTGTATTGTATATATATAATATTTCTTTTATTATTAACTAGCTGATTGCTATGCATATAGTTTACTATTGCATTAGCTGTAAACTACTGTAAGTGGGTGGAAGGGATGATGTGGCATTTGTGGAGGGCATATGACGTGTTTGAGATAATACATTGGCGACAGGTAGGAGGAGGTGGAGGTGGAGGTGGCCTAAGTGGTATCGTGTTAGATGTACTGGATGTGTGTGACCCGGAGGTTTTGGAGGCAGTAGATGTCGGTGTGCTTAAGTGCTTAGCTATTTAGAGGCCGCAAAGTGTTTGTATGGAAATACCCAGTTTTCGAATCTCGGCGTAACAGGATACACATCCGCCCCTTCTGTCTCGCTGCTATTGTGTGGTCGGCTGGCAATTAACCAGTATGTATTTTCTGTTAGGACGGCGTTAGGTGGTGCGATCACCCTGTTTAGCCCGTTCCCGATCGGTGGCAGGATATTTGTGGAAGGGTATTCTTTGCGACGATTTGGCATGTAACAAGTGCAATGCGGTGGTGGACACCTATTAATATATCTTCGTTATTGTACAATGTCGGCGCCGCGTGTGGGCTCCGCGTGCTATCGTGCGTTACTTTAAGATTATGGCTGTTGGTTGCCTTTTGGCTACGGTTTATTTGTGGCAGGTAGAAAAGGATGTTGTGGGGGCCTTTTGTAACTGGGGTGTCGGAACGAGATGGGAAGGGCGAGTGGCGGAATAGCAAGGTGGTTTAGGTATTGCCGGCTTCACGGTGACTCTGTCCATGTCTGGTGGGGGGGGGGGACAGAGCGAGTGCTTTCGACCGACGCTGGCGAGAATGTGGAAGTGGGAGGAGATTTGTCCAGCGACTGGTGGCAAGCTCCCCTCTCCGCGGCTGCTGAGTCAGCACGTGGTCGCATTACCAATTCCCAGCATCGCTTCCTCACAACCCAGGCTTCTTCCTCTTCAGCCAACATCTACCGTTACCACCCGTCTTGTCATCGATGTCTGCCGACGATGGAGCTACTCTCAATGCAATCCAATTATTTAAAAGATTTCCAGCCCCAGCCAATACCTCATGCTTTCCCACCCACCTCTACACACATTCCCGAGGTTGTTCAAGGAGACCACAAGATCACAAGCTTGAAGTGAGGGTTAGGTATCGCATCTCTGTCCGATCAAGTGACGGAGTCTCTCGTCTCATAAGGTTACCTGCGCGACTGAGTTCCCGTGTGCAAAAGTTCCGCATGCGTAAACCTTTTTCGGCCAACTACGGCTGACCTTATGCTTCTGCCTGCTTGGCTCCATTCGCATCCGCCCAGTGCAGCTCCAGAAAAGAAAGCTGACACGGAGTGTGAGGGCTGCTCGGGATAGAGGCTGTCCGATTAGCTCCGCCAAACCCGTCGGGATTCCGATTATCCGTCTTATTGTCATCACGCTTGGTCGATCTTGGATAGGGACCGCAGTGTGAACTCTTTCTACTTTTCTGGACCACCATGCTTCATAAATTCGTTCCCTGCCCGAATTGTACTGCCTGATCGTACTGGATCCCATTACTCAATGTTGTTAACGTCACAGGGGTCTGACACAGCAGTCCACAACACCCAATATTCCAACGCCGGTCCAGCATGGACACATATAACCCCGACCGCTGGTATGTTGTTCTCTGCTTATAGCTTGAACCGGTCTGGACAAACGCCAAACGTTTGCTAACTGAACTTGCAGCCCAGTATATGCAGTTCGTCACCCCTTGCTATCTCAAGGGATTTGATCTTCCGAGCTCGTCACGATCATGACTCAAATCATGCTAACCGGGGCCGACGCAGTCATTTTTCGGCGCATTAGGCTGTGCCATGGCGACCATAATGTGCTGTCTTGGGGCATCGTACGGAACGGCCAAGTCATCGGGTGCCGTGTTCAGCGCAGCCATCATCAGACCTGAAAGCTGGACTCGAAACATGTACCTACGCAACCCCCCCCCCCGGCCTTTCCTGCGAATCAATCGCTCGCTGTGTTTGAGGAGATGCTAACACCTGAGCCACGTGTGGCCTTGACAAGGCTGTGTGCAGTAATGGCACAGATCCTGTCAATCTACGGCCTGGTAACTAGTGTGATCATCAGCAACGACCTGGCCGAGAAGATGGCGCTCTTTACGGGGTTTATCCAGCTGGGGGCAGGCTTGGCCGTCGGGCTATGCGGGATGGCCGCTGGTTTTGCGATTGGCATCGTCGGTGACGCTGGAGGTAATGTTTGACCCCCATTATGCATGCAGCCACTCTTCAAGGTGTGCTTTTATGCGGTTTGAACCATTCCTGATCATTGGACAGTGAGGGCGAATGTACAACAACCTCGTCTGTACACCGCCATGGTGCTGATATTGATCTTCTCCGAAGTCCTGGGGCTGTACGGTCTAATTGTGTCTATCCTTATGCTCTCCAGGTCTACCATCGGGGCCACAAAGTGCGTTTACTGAGGGTGCGGGTGATGGGCCGAGCCTGCACGAAGCTCTGAGTGAAAGGCATCGAGATATCAATGGCCGCCCAGTCTGCCTGCGGTAGGAGGAGTGCAGGATGCGTCGGGTTGGTCGTCAGTCACAAAAGTCAGGAAGGGGTTCAAACTCTGCAGCGGGCTTTGAAATTGAAATTAGTATCCCCCAAGCGCCAAAGTGAGAGCGGAACAGACTCGGGCACGTACTGGTGCCGGCTCGTTCATAAAACATCTGGAACCAGTCACGGTCGTGTGGGTCATCATTCCAACCACGTATCCTGTCCGCCCCGGGCCGTTCTATCTACGTATTCAGCGCTTTCGAAGTAGGCCCATGAGCAGGCTGGTCGCCCGAACACCACACGGGCAGCCCTTTGAGGTCATTGTCGATATTGTCCTCATTTTACAGCCGGCCGCCGTGAGTATACAACGGGTCTACCACTTTGCCCTCGGCGTCACGCAAAGCCGGCATCCCGTCGGCCATCAGACTCGCACCCGCTCCATCAGTTGGGCCATGGGGAAGAGGCGGTGCGGTGGGTAAAGCTCGTGTGATCACCCTCCGTGCATTATCCTTTTTTTTTTTTGGCGACCAGGTACTGGCCTCAAATACGGAGCTGTCTTGCTTTAAATGACTTGCCACGCCAATATCCCAAATACTTTGTCGTCGGTCCAAGATTTTCCACGACCTTCATGCGGAGGGTTTTCGACTTGCGCAAGTGGGAGCATACGTTACGGACTTGGTCCCAGTCCTGTTGGAGTCTCTCGTACTCACAATTCGCAGTAATGTGTGATGAGCACACTCAGCTAGTGCCTGGCAGACCAAGTAATTAACATTTCTCATGCCGAGAAATCAAGTGCTGTCATGAGGAGAGAGACGGACAGCCTCTGGGTACCCGTAGCGGGAATAAGAGGATGCCAACATAGCATATTAAGCTTAACATAGCATATTAAGCTAACATACCATATAATTCGTAACATAGCATGTTGAATTTAACATGCCATGTTAAAATGGGGCCTTCTAGTTAGTTCAAATTTTAGCGCAGTTAAAAAAAGAAGATTTAAAGATGATTTGGGAAAGGCTCGAACCCAGCAGTCCTAGAATTCAGGTCACCTGCTCTAGCCGCTACACTAGGCACCATACATGTACGAATACGGGATTAACGCGGAAACTCTTAACCCTGCTAATGAAATATCCGGCCAAACATGTCATGTCAGCAGCCACATATTCCCCCTATGGCAGTGAACCCACCTCGTCTGAGTGCTTGGGAGCAGCATTCAGGTGTAAGACCAAGACAATGTGCTTGGGCATCGAGTATGCACAGTTATGTGTGTGTGGGAGTGCGTTTGTAGGTACAGCCCGGTTCCGATCAGGACATACACCAGGCCACCACCGGGATATTATACACTAATCTGAGGTTCACTGTTGAGGAGCTAGGGCTACGTGCCACAGCTGGCGTCAAGGCACTTGAGCAGACAGACCGCATTGCCAAGGGTGGTCCACCTCCGGCTTGAGTTAACATTTCTCTAGCACGCGGACAAGCAAGTCGGTGTTTCGAGCCTGAGGGAGTATTCGTCAAGGAGATACATTGCCCGATATTTCTGGGTGACTTTACAGGAACCATGAGTTCTCCTCATCCAAGTGGACATGACAGCCTTTCCCAGATTCACTGATATTCCCCGCCGCCCCTTACGCCTTCTTGCGTCCTCCGTCCCCCGAGAGCATTCCGGAACACAGGCAAAGCTTCCTCAGCTCCCTCGTCCGGCGCCGCCCCGCCTCCTGGTCCAATGTAGCCGACAGGTCATCACCCATCAGCCTGGGTAAAATTTGTTCTGGTACATTGAGCAAGTCAGGTTTTCCCTCAGCGCAGCGGCTATGTCCGCTAAGAGCGCCACGTACTTCTCGTAGAGCTCCTCGTGCTCGATCTCTCGTGTGCCTTTCGTCTGTTGCATGTTGTGGGTGAGTGCTTTCAGAATCGGTCCGGCCTTGATGGCATAGGCATTTGCTACGGCAGACTTGGCTGCCTTGGTCTTGCTGGAGTAGTCGGGAAAGCTGAGTCCTTGCACGATCAAATCCGGCGGGGGGAAGAATGGAGGCGCGGTGGCATCCAAACCGAGCACCTCGAAGAGCGTGAGCAGCGGGCGGGGTGTTGCCTGGGTCGCTTCTGGCTCGAGGGCAACGGAGATATTGGCAAGTCGCAAGTGCAGTCTGCAGATGAGCCGGTGGGAGGTTTGTTCCTCTGGGCTTCCGGTTTGCTCACTGGTTGCTCGTCCTTCGCAGGCGACTCCTTCCGACCCTACAAAGAAGAGGTCCTCAGCATCCTCGGGCTCGTGGCTGTAAAGTTTCCAGGCCCATCCCGCAGTTCCCACACTGGCATAGGCGGCGAAAAATGGCTGAGGCAAGAGCAGCCATGGGATTGCATTGACGAAGATGGCAGACACGGTTTGCTCAGGAGGGTCTTTTAAGGGGTTCGGGATGCACATCCGTTCGTTCCATGGTGTTTGCTCCGAGTCGGGTCCTGAAAGACGGTTGCAAACGCCATTCTGAAAGACGCTCAAGTCATAATAGGCTGGCACAAGTGCTGCGAGGAGTCAAAGAAGCGGCAAGGCCATGTTCGTGAATTCCACAGTAGCGGTCTGCTGAATGATTGATGAAGTTCCCAGTTCCTGGCAGCGGGAGTTTGAACGGTAATTTGACTTAGTTTTATCAGTGCGAGTCTTTCGTACCATGCCCCAGGTGGCAGATCCAGACCGTCTGAGGCGTCGAGGTCCCACATCTCGCTTCGTAGGTTGAAACAGGGATGAGATCATGATGCTTCGTTGATATTGCCTCACAAATGAGTGGTCATTAAACCACCGCGCCAACACTAGGACGTTCAAAAATGATAAATTATGGCATGCTCTATGCAGCGTTGTACCCCTGTGACCTGGGCAGATTACTGGCTGGGGATGGTTTTGGCCGGATAAGGGCTGGGTCTTTTCGACTTTTTCAGCAAGCCACTTCCGGCCGTGTCTCACACGCTGGTCCACTCAGCGCATGAGAATGCAAAGCTAAGGTTGGAGGTGCAAAGACGCCAAGATTGCTTTGAAATATCATTTAGATGACCATCGGATCCAAGCTCCCGACAGAGGCGGGAGCATGGCAGTTGGGCCGGCCAGCGTCGGCCCCTCCGCGAAGGCCCCCTTCGCGTGTCCCTCGGCGTGTCCCTCCACGTGCCCTCGCGAAGCCATTCGCGAAGCCTTCCACGTGCTCACGTGCTTCCGCGGAGGGCTTCGCAGAGGGGCTTTGAGGCGGGGTATTGGGCCGACTCTGGCTGCAGTTGGGCTAGGACAACGAAGGGCTACATCTCATTCACATCATCCGAGGTCGCAGCTGGACCATTATTCGACGTACCCTTCAAACCCCAACTCTGTTAGCCAGGCAGCGTTCAGAAAATCTATCGCGGTTTTCATTATCAATCTGCTTGCCCACACTGCGACTAGATACATGCCCAAAGTACTGTATGAACAAAGTCACACAAAGGGAAGAGAAGGGGGGTCTTAGGAGCCAGGTGCCCGAGACCGGTGACGGAACCTTGGATAGGTGTTATGTAATAAGTAGCGAAGCAGCGCCAATCGATGGCGTTTAAGCCGTCGCCTGCTCCCACCGGTACGGATGAGTACCTGCAATCTTAGAACCCAATACCACGCAGGTTATTCCCCAAGCCGTAGCGCTCCTCAATTACAGCAGCTATTGCCGCTCTCACTCCGTCCGCGTCCCGAGGGTCGCACACGGGCTCGTGCCGCTTAAACGCGAAGGCACCCTCGCCCCGAAAGCTTTGCATGGGCAATCGGGCGCCGGAAGTTTCATCTCCCCATTTGTCGTACACGTCCCGTTCCTTTTCATGCTCGGATCGGACTTGATGATTCACCCGCCTCTGCTGCGTGTCCCAGCGGTGGATCGCGGCCAGGACCTCCTCGACGGGTGGTAGGAAGAAGACGTGGAGGGCTTCGGGGTGCTCCGGATCTGCCGGTGCCTGCTCCTGGACCCAGACGCCGTCGACGGCAAGCGCCTTGTCGACAACACTAACCGGCCCAGACTCGCGCGGGCGCGCGAAGCGAACCCGGGGAATCCTGCTGCTGCCGCGCAGTGCCTCGACGTCTCGCTCCAGGGCGGCGAAGCCCGGGATGAGGGTTTCGTGCATGATGTCGACGGCTCTCCTGAGGGCATGCTCGACGTCAGCCAGGGCCGGGTCAAAATGCTGCAGTCCCTGCACCGCGTTGGCCGTCCCGTCCAGGGTCCGCTGGTTCTCCTCAATCTCGTGTTTCGTCCACTTAGGGTCCCACAAGGCGGCGACTATCGGCATGGGGTAGTTTTGGACGTGCCTGACTATGGCAGCTATCTGCAGGCGCCGCTGTCCTATGGCCTCGAGAGCCGCGGTCAAATTGGCGGTCGTGTCGTCGAGCTCGCTGCGGATTCTGGCAGCGGACCTCAGCTGTTTTCCCAGTGTGTCGAGGACGACACGCGTCGCCTGGACATGGTGGTCCACGTCGTTGGCGGCAGACCGGCGGCGTGCCATGCGCCTCAGGGCCCTTTTTATTTCTTGCTGTGTTTCATACACCATGCTGATGCTGCCAAGGCGCATTGACCAGTTCAGCTGGACATTGATCCTCCTCCAGCTGACCTGCATGATTCTTTCTGCTCTGGACTCGAGCCGGCAGGGGCTGTTGTCGTAGGCTTCGGAGCCAGGCCCCATATTGACCCCTGTCAAATCGCCGATATTGCATGCCTCGTTTACCAGCCATTCCATCTCACTCATCAGCCTCAGCACGGGCATGTTGACGAGGTCCAAGCTGGCACGGCTGGCGTCTTCCCGCGGGTCCTCCTGGATCCTCATCAGTTGGCCTTTGGCCGATAGCAGGGCGTATGTCTGCAAAAGGCCGGCCATATTGTCCATGAGGGGATGTTCCATTGCGTGGTAGACGGCCGGGGGGGTTCGATTAGGACCAAGAGCCCCGCTGTAAAGGCTTGAGGCGGCCAGACATACGAGTAGCAGAGCGGCTGCAGTGGGGACAAGCGCGCCTAAGCTGCCAGCCGTGAGTGCTGCGACGAAACGCCTCCATTGCGGCGGCAGTGTTGGGGGGGTGTCGTGTTCCTGCTGGCGACCGGCGTGGACGGTGTGCTGAGTCGGCCGTGTCGTCGCGTCGTATTGGTCTTGCGACCTTCCGTCGTGATGCTGCACGATCAAGTCGTTGCGTTGGAGATTTGTCGCTGCTGGGCTTTGCTGCCACCTGAGGCCGGACCGCCCGGTGCGGCGGGCGCATCGCCGCCGATGATGTCTCCAGGCCCATAGCAAAAGGAATAATGCAAAGAGGCAGACCAAGCATTGTTGAGTCTGGGGGGCTGCAAGACCAATCATGCTAGCCATGTCTGCTGCTTCGTCATTCGGAATTCGGTAGCTAGCGAGGTAAGAATCAGGCTGGGCCCGGAAAATGCTCAAGTTTTATTCTACGGTGGGTGGGCCGGCTTTTATGGTGGCCTCCCTTGTTCACATTTCTTTGTCCTCCTGATTTCGCATGTGCCGCTGAAACACACATGTCCCAAGCCACTTACCTCACCATGTTGCCATGAAGATACTGTTTTCATCAAATAAATTCGTGTCATGTCATTAACTGAGGCACTGCGGATCAATCACTTCTTCTACCGATATCACAGGCTGTACGCTTATAGTGCCGTGACAAGAAAACTGCCGATCTGCACAATCACATCGTCGCCCCACGAATCCTCCTAGTCTTCTCTTCGCGATACAGCCCAGTATCGCATCAAGAGATAATCTTTGTAGGCTTCTTGTATGCGAGCCAACGAGCTATGCAAAGCGCCTATTGCCATTGGATCAGCCCGGCATGCCGCGTGTTTAAGAGAGGACTTGATGCGTGTGAGATCTTGGCGCCAGCCCATGAGAAGCTGGGACTCGGCATCAAGATGCCTTGCTATTTCTTGTTTGGCGGTTTTCTCGTCCATGATTAGATACGATATAAACTTCAGCCTCGCAGAATGCCTCTCTACTTCCTCAGGACTATGGTGCAACGCTGCATCGTCGTCCGGTTCGGAGTCAGCTCGTTGCTGGGTAAACAAAGACCGAAACCACCAGGCCCAGGCGGCGAGGGCCTCCGCCTCGGCTTCGGCTGCCTCCTCGGCGCTCGAGCGGAGCACATCGGCCTTTTTGAGCATCAGTGATGCGATGCGGTGGATCATCTCCTGAATATCATCAAGGCTTTCTGGTGTGTCTTTGATCCTGGCCATGGGCGTCTCGCGCTGCTTCAGCGCCATCTTCGTGGTCTCTTCCATAACATTGACCAGCTTTGTAAGCTCATCGACGGCGATTGCACGCTGCATGGCCTGGTCAAGGCCTTTGCCGATGCCCAAGTAGGTCCACGGTCTTGTCCAGTGCATGCCCGACCTGTGGTACTCTTGGAACCTGTCCCGTTGAAGCTGGCGCGCGACCTCGCCCTCCTGGTCGTCGTCAATGTTGTCATTGTAATCCTCGAGAGACCCAGCGAGACACCATGGGTATTGTCTCCGCCACTTGTGAGAGCTGACGTTCTAGCCAGTCGAGACTGTTCAACTCGTCAGTGATCTCACGCGACCACGTCTCGGCCACCTTTGCGAGATCTATCGTAAGGGTGCTGACGGTGCTTGCTCCTTCGGCCAGGGCTGCTTCGTTACCTTCAGCCTCTTTGATGGTATCAATAAGAAACTTGGGCAGTTTATTATCGACGACGATCAGGGCCTTGGCCACAACCTCGCCTCGCTCAAAGGCAGCACCGACATTGGGCTCGGCCGTCGGGCCAGTCGGGGTTCCCGTTGGCATTGCTAGCATGGTGGGACTGACCGACGAGGACAGGAATACCCGGTCAGAGGCGGTGCTGCCATGCCTCATCACATCGGCGAAAATCCAGCCCAGTCGGCCCGTCAGGACCTGCATGGCCGAAACAGGACACCATGTCGGCTTTTCTGAGCACGCGGTCCACACCTCCTGGCCGAGTGACGCAGCATAGAGGCAGAGCATGAGAATCAGGATCACGTAGCCATAGCGCGAGAGAGTGAGAAGCACGCGAAAGATAATCACGATGCCGTGGCAGAGCAAGAAAGAAACCCGCTCCACCAAGGAACAAATTTGCGCAATAGCGGCGAGAAAGGATGTGTGCCGATTGCCACCCATGTTGCCATCCCTGCTGCTGCTTCTAGGCCGCAACAGGGGCTCATTGTGCTCTGTCGGACCTCTGGCGGAGTCTGTGACGCCGAGGATTCCCGGCTGGATGGGCCTGTCCGCGGACGAAGTATGTGTCTGATGGCCCGAACCGATGTGCACTGTGAGGTTTCCAATGGACACATGGTTCTCCGTGGTTCTGATAATGGATGGAGTACCCCGGTCCCCGTTGGGAAAACTGGAGCATCGACTGACTGCCCTTGTGTGTGTCTTGGGCGAGCGAGCCATGTGGCTGGAACAGCGTCAAGGCCACATCTCCCGGCGCCGACAAGCGGTCCTCCTCCTGCAGGCGTCGAGGCTTGACGGCAGAAAAGCCGGACGGTTCGCCCCTGGCGTTCGCATCCCCGACATTGAAGTTGATCCAGATCACATGCTCAGTAGGCATGGCTTCAGCCAGATCCGGAAACGGGTAGACGGGATCTTTGTCGGGCGACGTGACAATGGCGCCGAGCACAAGCATTGATCTGTCTCCGCATCGCCCCCATGCGCGAACAACAACCTGGAGCACCTTCTCTATGTTTTTCTCGCTGGAGGACTCGGACAGGTCGTGGAGGTCGTCGGCAGCACGTTCCTGCAGCTCCTCAACGGTGGATGGAGGAGTCAGCTCGTGACCGGAGAGCTGATAGCCCATGCTCTTGTAGATGGCCATTAGACCTTGCTCGAGGCGGTCCACATCCGTTTCTTGGGCTCTCATTGGAATTGGATCGAGGTGATGACCGTTGGGAAGATTCGCGAAGTAGCGCTGCCGGGCGGTCTCGGGGGCAGCCGGCGACGACATTCTGTCCAAAGGGTTACACGGTCGGTTGTAGTAGGTGGTGAATTGAGGATGTGCTTCGGTTCTCTGACACAGGGAGAGTAATCTGAAAAGGTTCTTGAGAAAACAGATCCAGTCTTGCAGAGATGGAGACTTTGTCAAAGGCCCAAGGTCTGATGGAATCCGGAATCAAAGTCAAGGTTTTTGGCACTCGTATGCCAGAGAACTGCTCGAAACATATCACGTTTTATGCCCAAGTAAATGAAGGTTGACGGCGTGCAAACGGGCACACAGTCAGTCTCTGCTTCCACCACTGATCTGCGCAGTCTTGGTTCAGTCATGGGTGAATTTCTGACATGGGACATGAGGCACCCCAACACTGCACATGTCACAAATGAATACGAGCGGCTGATACGAGACGGTCGCAACAGTCCTTCCCTACTGGCCGAGACTGGTCTGTTCCCTGACCTCCTCGCACAGATGTTGACAGTAAGAAGGGTGGCGCAGGGAGGGGAGGTGAAAGTGAATCGCTGAAGCAACATGAGGATCACACGATTCCCAATTGCCACTAATGGACAAGGCTTGTCCAAGAAACCGCAACATTTCCACATCGTTTTTAAGTTGACCAAAATTGACTCATCACTCTGTGCCACAGGTGTCATGTATCATATTCAGATTTACCCCCCCCCCCCTCCATGTACCTACGTAAACATGAGATCAGAGACAACACCGCAGAATCATCCAACAACTTTGAAGCTTCCAGGCTGGCGTGCGCTACAGCTGCTACCCTTTCTACAGACAGTGGTGACCGGTCGACGCGTAACTACCTAGGTATCCAATCGAGGCAACCTTGGAACATTTGCTAAACGAGACTTGACTATATTCGATTTGGCAATAACGCGTTGCAGAGGGTCTACAAGGTCAGGGTGGTTTTCATTTTACTGTCAGCCAGAGGGGTCAGGGAATTGCTAGGTAAATAGGGTGAAAAGAGGCTCTGAGAAAACACCCCCAAGGGATAAGCGCAGACGGGAGTAGACCCGAGTGCGAGGGAGCGACTCCAGGATGCAGTGCCCAGGGAAGGGAAGGGTACCTACGAAAGGGTCCCTTTGCGAGGAAGGGGTGTGTTTGAGAGGAAGAAGGACAAGTGTCCCTCTGGAAGGAAGGCGTCCCTCTGAGAGGAAGGAAGGCGTGCCTCTGGAAGGAAAGAGAGGGAGGGGTCCTTTGCGAATCGCGCATGCTTATCGTTTTATTTCCTTATCCCCAGCACTTATCTTGTCTAACTTTCCTAACAAATTCAGTATGGGGGGAAACTTTTATTAAAGTAAAAAAGCACACGTGACATCCGGAAGCGCCCCTCGCATGCTGCGCACACTGAAGTCACTCCCGTCTGCGCTTAATAACCATCCAGCGAATGAATTGGAACATTTTTATTTCTTAAAGATATTGTAAAAATGCAATGTGAAATTCGTAGGTAAATAATATCAACCAAATGATAAAAGCAAAAGGCACTGTCATTTATTCATCTACCCACACATCTTATGCCAATGCCGTGGCTTCGTAACAGCTAACGGAAGTAGTAATGCTTGTGCAATTTGAAGCATCATGCTTCCATGTATTCCTGTGCAAACACCTTTCACGCTGCAGAGGCGCAGGCCGTCCCCCTTCCTATCTTTGTAGGCTGGTCCCCGGCGCGAATAATAGGCTTCCCATCCGAGCCCCGAACCATGATCTTATCCTTGTCCTCGGCGTGTATTCTTTTCCACAGCTCCACCTCGCCTCCTCCCCGGATGACTCCGACCCGCATCGTGCTGAGGAGATTGTGCGCTGCGTTGGAGTGGAGGTAGACCCCGCCGTTGAAGGTTGCTGTGGCGTCCTTCCCAATCGCCGAAGAGATGAGCGCCTTGCCGCCCGGGTGCTCCCTGGCAAAGTCCGTGACATCGTGGACGACGCCGGCGATTGTGACGAGGGCCTTCCCGGTGCCGTCCTTCGCCTTCGACTGGGCGACAAAATCGTCCCACTCGATTATTGGCAGCTGATCGAGGGGAATGCCCCAGTCCAGTTTGGACCGCTTCTGGTCCAGCTTTTTCTGGAGCTGCTGAACTCTGCCCTTCTCAATCTCGTTCTGCCGGAACTGCTTCAGGTCATAGGCCAGCCCGACCTTCTTCCACAGCCAGATCATCCACTTCGTTGGGTCGTACTGATACCATTCGATCGCGTTGCGGTAGTCGGAGGGAAATTCGTGGTGAAAGTTGTGGTACCCCTCGCCTAGCGTCACGAGCGCCGTGATCCAGTTATCGCGAGGCGAGTTTCGGTCGTCAAAGGGCTGGTCGCCAAGCCAGTGGGCCAGGGAATTGATACAGAAGGTTGCCTGCTGCACAAATGCGGCGCGGAGCACACCGGCGTAGATGAGACCGCCAACTGGTGGGGAAGTATGTCAGCAGGAACGATACATGTCGAACCTTTGGATTTCTCTTACACCAGTCACCCCAGCCCAAGCCACAGACGAGTGTGGGAAAGACGAGGGCCATGAATACGACGCATTTCTGAGAGATCTTGATCAACAACAAGCGCACCCCTGTTATGTGGACCAACAATTGGGCGCTATGCGTACCAAGTAGTTTACATGCTGCCAAACAACGACCGGGTCCTCATTCAGGTCGCTGATATCCGACCGGCCGATGCGCTTCGGGTTCTGCTTCATGACGAGCCAGCCGATGTGCGCGTAAACGAAGCCCTTCCGGACCGAATAGGGGTCCTTGACCGTGTCCGTGTACCGATGGTGCGCGCGGTGGCCTTTGGACCACCATCTGATTGAACCCTCGGCCGCTCCCACGCCGACTGCCGCAAGGTAGATTTGCAGAGGCAATGTGGCCTTGTACGAGGTATGGGCCCACAGGCGGTGATATCCTGTGATGTTTGGGAAATCAGCCGCGGCTGCACACACGAGAATGCAGGGAGCAGGGTTGAGGTCACGCATACCAGCTGTGATACCCAGACCGGTATTGAAGTAATAAATCACACTAAACAGAGCCGTCCACCTGTTCAGGGAGTGGTAGTACGCAGCGATGAAGCCAACTATTGGCACGCCAAAGATGAAGAAGGTGTTCAACCAGTTCACATGATGGTACCAGTTGCCCCAGGTGATGGACGTTTCCGTGATGTGAGGCTTCTTCAGGTCATACTGTCTCGACCTTAGTGGCTGATAGTCTTTTCTTCCGTCATTGTTTGGGCGATCCGGCTCGGACTCGTGCATTTTGGACGCGACGGACCGGCGGGCTGTCGAGGAATCCATCACCAGGGCGATCTCCAACAGTTCCAAAATGCCGTTTGATTCGAACAGAGAATAATCGAGCTCAGATGGTGAACCAAGATTCAATTTGAATGTGGCTCAAGTTCTGCATTGCAGGGATCGAGTGGAAGACATGCTGTTTATCATTCTCCGTCGATTTTTGTCGACTTACTGCCGAGGTCAACAATATCAAATGAATCTTATGACAGCCACAGGTTGGGACTTCGACCACGTGGTGCCCCGGAATTGCAATTATGCTCGCTGTTGGGAACGTGATGCTGGTTTTGTTGGGAGACGGATGTATAATTGTGCAAGCGGCCACCTGCGGGTGGATCATACGATCTCGCGGCAAGATCTGGCAAGAGTCAGATGTTTCAGCAAACCCAGCCTGCATTGACCACTTCAAGACTGGCAGTGCCGTCGCGCGATCATTCTCATATTTGTCTTCAATTTCTGATCAAATCATCATCGGGATTCAGGCATGGACAAGCGAATGGTAGCAAGATGTTGAACGCGAAAGGTGGAGATTCTTCGCCACATCGATCCAACGGTGAGCAAGGGTGATACTGCCCTGGACAGTCACATTGAACTTCGATCCTCGTTACTACGCTGGGGATATCAAAATGGAAGCGAAAGAGTAGAAGGTCGTGTCACGGTTGCCATGTGTGGAACAGCACTTGAGGACAGATTCTCGCCACGACGACTATGACCATCATTGTCAGCGAGCACAACAGAGCCAATTCAATATCACTGAAACATCAATCGGCAGTCCGCAATTCGTCTGCACAACCATGGAGCTGCAGCATGTCCTTGTTCCGTCTTTTATAGCTCCGTCATTGTCACAACCGCCGGAATCCGAAGTGTTGGACTCAAATTACTCAGCAAAGAGAGAGAGAGACAGATTGAAGCAATAAACAGCTCGCTCATACTGTGTTTAGGGCATTGACTTGTTTCCAAGCATGCCAACAGTGGCAGATAGATACCATCGCTGTGAAATCTACCAAAGATGCGACCAACGCAATGTTATCCAGTGGGAGAAGGGATCCACTGAGCATTGTCTCGCTTAGCATGAACAGAACCGCACATGGTGCCATTGCGGGCCAGACTTTTGCTTCTTTACAGATGTAGTGTAGATGTGAAAATCTTGTTCGATGTTGCCAACGTTTCGGTAGACTATAAGTTACGCCAGCTGGTCAGGTTTGTTAACTAGCATACCTAGGTACACTGCCCACAAATTAGGGGGCACTTCACATTCCGAAAGCTTAATCAGGTGCAACTTCAGCAAGTTCCAAGCTTGTTTAAGGATGCGTAGACCAAGAAACCAAGGGCAAAAGTCATGACTGGGTTAAGTTGATAACAAAACGAAAAAAGAGGTTTTGGATCGGGCCTGGCCGGGGATTGAACCCGGGACTATTTGATTGTTGGTTGTGGAACTCAGTTGGAATTGGGATGTGGAGCCGCTTACCCTCGCACATGAACATGTTAAGACATGCTGGATGAAACACCCGAAGCGCGAATCATACCGCTAGACCACCAGGCCGCTTGTTGAAAAAGCCCTTTGACAGTACTTGAGCGCATCCATATACCCCGTCTTGGTTTCGGTCTTTTCGACGACCACCATCATGCATTCATAATTTCACAGATAGGCCTGGTAGATGCGGCAACATTAACTATAACCAGTATTTGAGTAGTTTATGGGCCCTCGTCATATCCCGAGTTTTTCCTCAGTGTCCCACACAGTTGCCGACTTGATTGGCTTCAGGAAACCGAGCGCCCAAGGCAACAGTGTCTCACTCGAGGCGCCGGATTCGGTTGGCTGCAGCAACGAAAGAGCTCGTGATTGTGGATCTTTTGAGGATGAGGGAGAGGCCTTTCCATTCAAAATTTTCGCTGGGATTGCCATCCGACTAGTTGGCGGCCCGGACGCACTCCTAGTAGTCCGAGACATTCCAGCATTTTGCCTGCAGAGAACCCGACTCCCGTTTCTTCCAGCAGAATCTCCAGATGCAGTCACCCAGGAATCCGTAGGTGACGAGATGCGAATTCGTATATCACCGTCGGAATTTCCGCACCGCCACCAGGACCAAAGGATGGCCCAACGCAGCGATTCGACGGGACTAGCAGCGGCTGATGAGCACGGAGTACACTGGCGGTGTTCAGGGATGAGATATTACGTCGATATATTGTGCCCGAAGGACTGCTCCACAAATTGTGGATACCAGACTTTACAGTTCCGTGGCAGTATTATCACGATGGTGGAGCCAGTGATAGAACCAGACAGTAACTTACAGCACAGGCTAGCAATGCCATCACCGCGTCACAGCCGGGACGAGCGAAGGGCAAAAAGAGACCCGGGGAACATTCCCAAATATCTCCAGTGAATCGAATTTTTGAAAAGAAAAAAATACAACATGGCATGTAAATACAACTACGGCCCTGCTGGACTCATTGTGCATGGACAGTGTTGAAACCAATGTTGAGAGGGGGCTTTTGCAAAGACCAAAATAGTCTCACCGGTCCATGCTTAGAGCGGTGTAAACAGTTCCTCGTCTCTTCCTGTTACTCCTCGCGAATACCTCAACATATGTTTCCATCTGCCACTTGTCTGACCACACCTAGTCCGCATTGCAACTATACGGATGGATCTCCATAGCCTGGTGCAAAGAATGTCCCAGCCAGCGTCATCGTAGGACTTGGTGTGAATGATTGAACCTACTTGTGCCAATCAAGTCATTGTCACTTAGCGGCTGAGAGCTACGTCTTGCTCGCCTAGGAATGCAGGGGCTTGTTTGGGACCCTGACACTTACTGCCCTTCCACTGATGACCTCCACCTCTAGCAATCTTCAACTGACTTTCCAATGACTTTGAGATTGTTCTATCCTGGCATTCCTTGCTGTATATTATTCTGTGTCCTGTTAAACACTACAAACAATAACAGAGCGAGGGGTTATATCGCCGGTAGGTATCAGTGGAGATTTGAGGGCAGCTGGTACAGAGGCATCATGTTTTCTACTATCACATTACCTGCATCCGCTGGCCGTTTGATGACCTATTTATTTGGCACTGTCTCATATACTCTAACCGATTTCACCGTCTCTAGCAGTGTTGGCGGCCTGACAGTGACAACGAAATGAGGGGCATCGTGCCTTCTCATTGGGGCATCGCAGCAGCCCTTTCTTTCTCGGCCAGGTGGAGAGTCTTGTAGACAATTATGGCTTAGAAATTTGAAATTGCGTCCCCGTCTTTCAGACAGACAAATTTCAATCGCAAATCTCTACATTTGCAGCCAAGTACAAGGTGGTGGTCAACCTCTGGCCTGCCCGGGGGGGGGGGGAGTCACGTGCATCCATGGCTAAAGTCTACAGTACGAAGTCCGGATCTGTCTCGGCTCACACTGTTAGGCCCCACCAGACCTTCCACCTCATCTCCAGCTCACACTGGCATCGCCAATGTTGCCCATCGGAACCAACAACGCAACGCGGCCATGGCCTCCTTTCCCAATGTCTACACACACCGGAAGGTGGCAGAGGCGGCATCGAAACAATGTGAGATTTGCTTCAAGCCCAGCACGAGCGTGCTGGTGACGCCCGACAAGCAGGTTCGTCTTTTGCCGTCGGCCTCACTCATTCATCCATCAGCTCGTGCGGCTTGAGTCCACCGCCTCGAGCTGCGCAGCATAATCCTCGGGGGGCCTGCCGTCGGGACCTCGGCCGTGACTAACCCTCGCATTAGGACTTCTTCTTTGTCTGCCCGAGCCATCTCAAGGACCGTGGGTTCTGCTCACCCATCATCGACCAGGCCGCGGTCGATGCCAAGAAAAAGAAGGAGATGGAAGCCGAGGTTGAGAGGGTGAAGAAGGAATACGAGGAACGTCAGCGGAAGAAAAAGGAAGAGAGTGACAAGTCCAAGGACAAAGAAAAGGACAAGGACGGGCCCGACAAGGACGGGCCCGACAAGGACGGGCCCGACAAGAAGGCCGAGGACGAAAAGAAGACCGACGAGTCCAAGGTTGAGAAGGTACATATCCGCATCATGCCACTGGGGCCCAGCAATCTTGGTATTGTCATTCGACATGCTGATCACATCACTGCAGAAGGCCGAGGAAGAGTCACCAGCGGAAGAAGAGCCTCGCGTCTTTGCCTTGCACAGGTCTGGCCAACCTCCCTCCTATCGTGGCCTTCAGAGCTTGCAACCTTGAAGGAGCACGGCTGACATGATCACAGGACATTCCACCAAAACCGGGTGTACCAAAAACGTCAGGCCGAAATGGCCAAACGGAACCGGGAACGGATCCAGAACCCAAATTTCTTCCCATCCGTGCCCAAGGGAAACCCTTGAAGGACCTGGAAGGCGGGCAGGGTCCTTTTGTCTGGGGGTGGTCCCGCGGTTCAGTGTTTGTAAGCGGGTGAAGTCAAATATCGAAGCGGTCGTGCGCTTGTAAGCACCTCTTCAGACCCGGCCCCTAGTTAAAGGAGGCATTTGGGGTCTTGTCAGCGTCGAAAGATAAGTCCCGGAAGGGCAACGACTAGAGTGGCGTTGAGATGCGGGTTTCTGGGTTTAAGGTGCATCATCACATCAATAATATTACGAGATTTCCTTGGTGAGGTATCGACACAAAGATCCCGCGTTGGCGTCACGGTACCCCGGGTTGCACCCCGCCATTGTACTGCACATGTCACAGAATACATCTGCGAGGTCTCACCTGAGGTCATATCAAAGTACCATCCCTGACCCAGCCCGCCCTACGGCCCCCGTTTTCCCAAAATCTGACACGAACACCAGCCCCAGCCTTGAAACCCCTGCCCATGGTCCGGCCCTGGGACCTCTGATCTCTGCTGCCCTGGCTAACCCGATTCGAGAGTCAAGAGACCCATGGATACTAAACCATGTATGTACGTGGCGCGTAATTCGCATCACTCGATGTCACCAAAACGATCTCACAAAGAGGGCTGACACACATGAACCTCACCAACCGCCCCTTCTCACCGCAGACGCCTCTATGACAGCGCGGCTTGCGCTGTGCATCTGCGTAACGCCGAATGGCAGGCGCATTTTCCACCTACCACCCCCCCAACGTCCGTCGACCTCCTCGGCGCGGGCTCGTTGATGACCCCGACATGTCGAGCGCGCCCAACCTCCCCCGGGCGCCCGCCGCCATCGGCCGCTACTCGTCGATCGAAACCTTGCCGTTGGCTGGGGAGCTGATTACAGATACGCATTACCCCTTTCGGACCAAGTGCTTACCCCTTTTGCTGTACCACCTACGGTTCCCCGGGGGCCGGCTTCGTCACACCCCAACACGCATACCTACCAGAGGGATGGGCATGATGCTGATTCGATTTGATGATGAACCCCGCTTTCCTTGGAGGCGCGGCACTCGAGTTAGTCGCCGGTTTCTGATGGGGAGTTGCATCCAGCCTTTGAAGATGTGAGCCCTCATTTGTCTGCGGAAACGCCCCGTGATGAAATTATAGCTCACTGTTTTCCAGTGCTTCTTGTAATTGGCCGTGCAGGCAGACTGACACTTGACTCTGACTGCCGTGCGCAATCCGACGGACCCTCTACGAGGTTTCAACCCGGTCTATATTAGAGTGACGAACTATTTAGCAACGCCTACTCGCTCAGACTAGAGTCAAATGCACTCGCTAGTACCCAGGTAGCTAGTGGGAAAGCCGGGTTGCCAGCTAACTACCTAGGTAACTACCTACTGGTCTATCACAATGCACGGGGTGAACCATACAGCACCCTGAACGTGCTAAACTTTAGAAGTTGATCAGGGGATTATACCTCGTTGACGCCCCAGCAGAACGTAATGTCGAGACTTATACGCGACCGGTGGGCCGGGGGACGGAACGCCATGGCATGGAGTAGTGCTGCAGCATTACTTCTCCATGCCCGCCTGTATACATTGCTCGGGGTACGTATGCAGCCCATGCGCATTTTCGCCATATGCGTTCCGTGCCGGGAGTCTGACGATGCCTCGCAACACCTCGCCAGTTAAGCCACGTGTTCCGCATCGAGAGATCGCCCCGCCGGTGCCGAGCCGCCCGTAAGCACGCACGCACGCACGCGGGTGGTCGAATACACGCCGTGGGCAGGCTCAGATGGCGCCTGATGATGCCGGCGAGAGTGGGAAACCAGATTCACGGAGAATGCCTTGGGGGGCCCGGTTGAGAGAGAGGGTGTGGCGGGTACGAGCCAATTGGCGCCCGGGGCGCGTTGGTGGAAGAGGGTGGGTGGGCGTCATCACGCCATGAGGGATAAATGCATGCAAGCAAACATAAACCCCCTCTCACCCCTCCCCCCCCCCTTCCCCGTGACAACATAGAAAATGTGACAAGTCGACTCGCATAGGGCTGTAGTGTCACTGCTCCCGCGATCCTCGGAGGGGCGCAAGGGAAGAGGAGGAGGGGCGCGACCTTGAGCGATGGGGCTGACGAGATACTCGGCCGGGCGATGGGGCACAACGGGGAAAAGGCAGGAGTGAGAGGGTAAGGCAGGTAAGGTAAGAATTACGCTTGATGCCTCTTTCCCTTCCCTTGCTCGATCCCGCCAAGATGCTCGCGTGTATTGTGCATATCTTACATGCATTGCAGTGAACCTTCCAGGGCGGGGGCCATAAGCCGCGATGGTACTGCCACCAAGTAGGTAACCACCCCCCCCATCCGCTTGAGATATAGCAGC
This sequence comes from Diaporthe aspalathi, assembly GCA_001447215.1. Lineage (NCBI taxonomy): Eukaryota > Fungi > Ascomycota > Sordariomycetes > Diaporthales > Diaporthaceae > Diaporthe > Diaporthe aspalathi. The sequence continues at coordinate 54,184 of LJJS01001023.1, forward strand.
TGCGCCCACCAGGAGACCTCTTGGTTTTCACACGCAAGACTGCTGTGAGTAAGCAGATGAGTCGCCACGCAATGCTACCCAATGGCCTAAGACGGCAGGCCCGCACTCCACCTGGGGGCAGGGCGGGCCGGATGTCGTCTATCGCGGGAGGATTGATAGGCTATGTTTAAGTACCATCTTGGGGGCCGAGGCAAAGGGGTCTTGGATCCGGCCCCCATGTCCCACTCGCGGCCCCCGACCGGTGGAAGATCTCGGTTTCCTTGTTAAAGCTGTGGCGGAGTCGCTGGGCCCGTTCGGTCGAATGTTTAAAGGGTGGGAGTCAGGCGTGTCTTACGGTAGCATGAAGGATGTGGGCGGTTCCCTGGTGTAAGCCTGGGGTGGTTGCCTCGCGTTTCCTGGGAACGAAACGGAGAGGGTTTTCAGACGGCCACTTTATTAAGGACACCTATTGAATGTGATTCATACTCAAGTTAGAAGGATATGTGACGAAACCCGGGTACTGCTGCCTTGTTCATTTTGACCGTTTTACAACGGCTGGCAGTGATCGCTATTTCTCTTTACCTCATTCCAGCTTGAGGCAGTAGGACAATCTTTTAACCAACCAAGAGACTTATCTCTGTCCCATAATCGCATGGACATGAAATATCGCGGTTGAAATGCATAGAAACCGTTTATGGCGATACTAGATGAAAGGAAGTAGGTCCTTGCACCACCGCAGCGGCGTTGCCCGCTTGCTTGGACCAATCTGTAACAAAGCCATGCTGTGAATTAATTGCAGACACCACAAAGTTCCGCTGCTCAGGCTTCAATTATGTGCGAGCGCTTCAAGGCGGGCAAACTCACGACATCTTCAGATGGCTCTCGCCTCAGGCCCTTCTCATGCCGTTTGACTTCAATTTGTACTTCTTCAAAATTCCTTTACCCCGTCTCCTGGAGCCCGCAACAGCCGCTTACGCTCCCTCGAGTAGTCAACCAGGGTCCTCACGTAGGTGTCCATCTCCGCAGGTGCTGTGGTGATGACCTGAGTGCATTCCCGAGTGTTGACCCATAGACATTATGGAGTTATCACCCACTTCCCGCTGGGTATCAAGCTTGATGCGCCAGGACCAGCAGAGTCGCCCGTCCTGGACTGTGTACGCCAGTTTGCACTCCGTTAGAGGGTGTAGAGCACCCCAGAACGGCTGATCCAGTGCAGCCTGGGTCGCGGTATCTCTCGCCTGGAATTTATTGCAGGCGGACTTGGGAGTATGGTCGAATTCTTCATTGTAAGCTTCATTATTAGTACACAATGTGCTTTGGTTTGTAGTTAACTTTTCCGGAGCTGCCTGGCTTCTATATTCCTGCATGTCATCTCTGTGGCAAGAGATGTTTCGACGGTCGATGGTTATACCAACGACCTTCGTGTGCTCATATCGGGGAGTGGCTGTGACCTCGCCGAGGAATCGAGGGTACCGGTGCGTAGCGGTCATGAGGTCGGTATATGTGACCCGGCCAGAAAGGCTCGCTGGTCGGATCCTCGCACTTCGTCGACCATAGCCCCAAGAGGGTGTCCACCAACGATGAGAGTCTGATCGGAGGCTGGGGTGAACCTGCTGCACATCCGCAATTAAAGGACTAGCTGTGGCAGGTTACAAGATTCCGGACGTCGATTCTCAGGAATATGAACTGTACTTCATTAAATCCCGACTTTTCGAGTCAGGAATATTTTGGTATAGGGGAGCAAGGCGGCAACAGAGCTATGTCAGAACGTCTCAGCCAGTCCATTTGAAGTAATACCGATCATACTAAGATGGTGGTCAAGTCATAGATTCATTACTTCTCTCTAGGTCACTCCAGACATAGGCACTTAAGGTACATCTGTGGCCCCATGGTCAACGGCTTTGGCAGTATATAGGTATTTGACTCACCACATGAGTCCAGACTGTCCGAGTCTTGGTGACCTAATGATCAACTAGCCATGCTAATGGTGCCGGATTGGTGCGTCATGCCAATAACATTTCACACATCGGTAAGGGATGCCATGCCTGGCAGCGGTATGCGTGCTGGAGGCTTCAGCAGAGACAGTACAGTTCCAGTCCTAGAGTCTTCGTAGACTATTTACTTCTTTGAGTTCCTGTACGACGTCGGATAGCCTAGGTACGAGCCTGTCACTACCTAGGTATGCTTTTAGAGACAGACGCTCTGGTATTTTGAAACCTATTGTTATTGGCATCGTGTTATTATCTGGCGCTGGGTCCTTGAGCGTTTGAAACCGTGCGAAGGGACCGCCCGCAGGCAGCTCTCTTCATTTTCATCTTTTAAAAGGACCTATGACCTGACCAAGAACGAAATTGCTTCTGCGAACCAATGTTGAGCTAGAGCCCATCATCTTATACTGGGTATCTTCAGCGCTGTCCAGCCGTCAAGTTCGATGCTATGTCTAGCCACCACCTGGTTTGAAGCCGTGAAACACTACGTATGAGTTCCTTCGGCTGTGTGGCTCAGGCCTTCAAATTGCTGAAATCTACAATCAAAAGCTGCCGCCGACTGTCGGTTCGCATTCTCATTTCTGCTTACTCTCGATGCGTCTTCCCTAAACGACGGCATTGAGGCCTCGTGATCCCCGTGACTCGTTGCAGTAATATTCTGAATACTTCATGTACCGCGATTGGGCGGTTCCGGGAATCTACCTGAATACGACGCCCTGGGTCTGGGAGGGATTACCTTCGTGCTGACAAGACGTGATCAGCTCCTTGTGATTTTGCCTGAGCCGCCGAGGCCAGCAGGCTGCACAAGTCGCACAATCTCGCGCCCCACCCCCATTACGTTTAAGCCTCGACGCACAACTTGCTTTCTTCCCGGGCCTTGGGATTCGAGTGAAGCCTAGACTCGCCAGCCGCACCGGAGTCGGGCGTGGGCGATTACACAGCACCGGCCAGCTCCCCACCAATACCTACCTACATAGAGGAGACTAGCAGAGGGAATAAGACGCAGAGCAACCCGGCAATGATGATCTCACCTCTAGGCCTAGTGCGCATCCCAAATCCAAGCCCGCGCCGGAAGGGGTAATCCTGACAGTATCGTATGTACTGTATATATCTTGTGTCAGCCAGGCAGCCGCACAAAAAGTCCTTAGCCCCCCCGAGTCAGCCTTATACAACGTGGGGACTCACGTCTTTCGCGGAACGAGGCTCGCTTATTACATACACGACACTACCATAGTACACTTTACTAGGGTAGTGCAATACCGTAAACACACCACACTGCCGAGGCAATCATTCACTAATCAGCACATTACATTCAAAACTGTGGACAAAGGGGTGCCCCGACGTCAAGTAGCAAAGCAAACAGCAGGCCTAGAGGTACGAACCAAACCAAGGTGCCGTTTTTTCTTTCTTTCTTTCTTTCTCTTTCGTTTTTCCGCCCTGGTCGGAGAGAAACCCGCAGTGGAGCCTCCCAAGATCCCCACCCGCACGAGCGCCGCCACCGGCGAATCGCATGGCGACCGGTTAGGTCCTGGGGCAGTACGCAGCAACCCCATGTCCGGTATATGGTGGAGCCACCAAACCTCGTTCAGGTACCGGTACGGGACTGGGGGCCCCGTCGACACATGGGTGCCTCTTTTTTTTTCTTCTTCTTTCAGCCTTGCAAAAGGATGCGCTACACGTTGGGGCAAGGACGGGAGGGGAGGGCTACACTAGAGAGGAGAGTGGGACGCGTCGGCAGGTTTGGCGACCCGCTGGGGAAATTCACACACGCAAGTGCCAGGGCGGGGACCGGGGGTTGCCTGGGCTGGTGGATGAGGGACAAAGCTGGGTGGGGAGTCAGTGTGGGTTTCTGGTGGTGTACATGGCTCTAATAGGCACTACTGCTAACTAACTATTGTACTGTATGTGGTCAGTCTGTTGTGCTTCGGGGTGTGGCAGATCAGGGGTGAGGCACAAACGGCGTTTGCTGTCAACGACGGTCCCCACATCTATGGCGGCGACTGACTCGGTGACGGCCCGGGTAACAGTCCCGTCCACCAACCGCGTCGTCGAAGGGCAGGATTCAGTCCGAGATGAGGACATGCACGACAGCCAGCAGCAGCAGAGAAAGGCACAGTATCCACAAAGCAGCCGGAGTGAGTGAGTGAGTGGCCAGGTCGGGGGATAGGGCGTATCATTCTCCTCTCTCCCTTGAAGGAGAGACACCCCCCCTCCCTCCTCCATGGCGCCCCTTGCGGGTTGTTCGCTGTTCGGTGTCTTGGCCGTCTGGGACGCCGGGGACGTCTCACGGGCGCCGGAGTGGTCCCTTGGGTCTCTCTCTTCTGTACCCACTTGACGGAGCACGCAATACGTGTATCCAGCGCAGGTGAGCCGGGTCAGGGGGAGGGAGGGGATGAAGGTAGTGTAGGTAGATGAGGTTGCTATAGCCCGCCTCATCTTTTGAGTGGCCGCGCGGAGGATTCAGCGCTGTGGTCGGGCACGCCCCTTCGCGTACCCAGAGCAGGCATCCGGGGCGTTTGAGAGAGTCCATGCATGTGTGGTCTAGTACATACGATGGTAGATAGAGCAGGACGTCAGCCAGGGCTGGCCCTCTGATGCCCCTCCAGCCCGCCCCGGTCCGTCTCGGTCTAATTAATCGGGAAGGGCTATAGAGAGGGGCCACAGGGCAGGGCAGCACGCGGTTCCGGGTTGGGGACTTTTAACGCCAGATAGAGTTGAGACGATCCGTTCCAGCTGTAACGTGCCGGCTTAGAGGGTCAGTATGCCCTGCACAGTATCTACTATGGTAGGCTCAGGTGAAATAACCTGTGGTGCCTACTTACCTAGTCCCGGCTGAGGCAGCTACACTACACCAGAGGAGGCAGAGATGTGCAAGCCCTGAAGGGTGATCGACGGATTTGCCCTGCCAGCCAGCCCTCCAGCCAGCCCAGCCCTGCCCAAGGTGCTGAAGCTGTCATTCCAAAACCCGGGCGGAGATGCGCACGGCCTCGGGCTGGAGATCTGCCCTCTTCATCATCTGCTAGGCCACCAACGAAGCCACCTTTCCCGGGCACATCGCGTGGTCGGCTCCGTCCCACGGGACGAGCTACACCTAAAGCAGTAAAATTAGTCGAAATATGGTGACGAATTCCAGAGAGATTCCAATTAGCGTTTCCCTTCGCCCTCTCCCCCCGTCCGTCCTTTCTCTCCTCCTCCCATCCACAGGCCGTCGCAATATGTCAGGGTCGCCGTATGGGGGAGGCGAGGCCAGTACCGGGGGACTGGGGCCGGAGATGAGGTTGGCTGTGTTCTCGGGCGCACACACACTCTCTACACGTGCATGCACTGCACCACCACCACCCAGCCCATCCGGGGCCCGTCCCCTCGGGTAAATTGGCCATCGTTTCGCGTGGCAGAGGCAGGAGGCGAGTGAGAAGCGGCGGGCATGGATGCGTGTGTGTGTGGCTTCCAACTTCCTCTTGCATGGCGCTAGAAGGCTTCTAGAAGCTTTCTGGAAAACACCCTAGGCTCCCGCTTCAGGGCTTGCACAACCGCGCCGGATGATGTACAATCAAATCACCCAATCAATTCCACGATCCTGTCACACCAGCAAGAAACGTAAGCTCTGCAACCAACGAATGGTCGCACTTGGCAGTGGGCAGTTTTTTTCCCCTTCGCACCTTACCGCCCACGCCGGATGAGGAGGGGGGGATGTGGGCGGTGGCGGCGAATCTGGTCCTGCTTACCGCGTTCGCCACAGCTTCAGCCGCGCGTAGAACTTCTGTTCCCGTCGCTGGCGCGGTGAGGGAGGCGTCGACCAGCCCCAGCTGAAGAAAAGTCATCCGCTCGTGGCACGGTTCGCCCGGGCACATGCACCAGCAAGACTTCTCACCCTCTACGGTAAAGTACTTCCCGTTCGTGGCTGTGGTGACAAGTAGCAAGCAGTCAGGCAGCGTGTTGGGTCTACCAATACGACCGGTGATATGTTGCTGAGCATTTTCGCCGGCCATAGGTATGTCTGCTCAGGGGGATCGGCGCGAACAAATCCACCGAGGAGCAGCTCACCCCCCTCCCGACGGCGCACCTCGCAGCCGACGACAAGCCCGCACGCACGCCACATGAATTGCCCTACCGCTCGGGGTATCCACTCGGTCGGGCTGGCGGAAGACAACAACGACAGTGAGGTTGGAATAAAGGGGGTTGGTTGGCTGCCCGGCGTTGCCCAATGGCACACCGATGCTGGCGATGCCGATCTTGACTGGTCGCGGCTGGCAGTGGCAGAGTCTGATCATCATCAGCCGCCAGCTTGGATATCGTTGCCTGGGGTATTGTTACACCCGCCTGGATCGTCATGATCAGTCTGCGTGCAGCATCTACTAGTGTACACTCGTGGTCTGGTGGTGCATTCGTGGTGCATTCGTGGTAGCGGTGGAGTCAGTGAGTCGCCCCGGATATCATTGGGTATCATCGCGCCGTACTTCATGACTCTTGAGAGATTTCCGATGTCCTTCGGTCATTCGATTGTGGTGGCCATCTCGTAGGGCACGGGCGGGCAGGTGAATAGTGATCAACCTCTGCCTGAGTAGGTCGCGGCACGGTTTCTCTGGTACCGACGTTGGGTTTGGGTCTTCATCAGCACGCAATGGGGGCTTACCATGGCTGACGGGCTGAGGGTGCCATCAAGCCCGGGGCCCCGAGTGGATATTGCGATGGCGCGCACATGAAGCATCGCAGCAACGTCAAAGTCGCACGCGCGCATCGAGCCAGCTGGGATATATCACTGTTGAGGAGGTGGCATCATCACGTAAGTCCGCACTGGAGATCGACCAGATAGACGGCATAGACCAAAGGTAGTGGTACTCCCTCCCCCCCTCCTCCGCCCCAGCCGGCGTCTTCCCCCTGGAGCAGAACTACCACGGACCGGCCCTTTCGGCCCCCGAAACGAGTCACGAGACACGTCAAAAAATACCACCGCGTCGAACGGTGAGCGGGCCCAGTCAGGACCGTGTAGCCACACCCGGTCCGAGAGTGGGAATCTCTCGCCCAGGCCAGCCGATGCGCTGCATGAAAAGGGCTGTTCCCCACTGGGCTCGATTGGTTGTCCCAAGTACGCCAGCCGCTTGCAATCAAAGGCCTGGGGGCGTCAGCACGCACGCATGCATGCACGTATGTATGTAGGTAGTAGTGTAGACACACCCACCCACTCACACACAACTCTCTCGATCTTATCCCGGTCGCCGCCCTCGGAGGTTGCCAGTCAGGGAGAGGGAGACGCCGGATGGGCGACTATCGTAGCGTGGTGGCAGGGCTGGTGTGAGGATTTTGTCGCGCGCCTGTGTGACCGACCACTGGGTGATTATGTGAGGGCAAGATTCAACCGACGTGAGAATTACAGGTAAGCAGTGAACGGACACTGGCTACATAGTAGACTAGACTAGATCATTAGGGCGGCGGCTCAGTAAACGGCTCCGTCACCGGTAAATGACAGCTCACGGGCGACGCTCCCTGCGTACGGTTCGGCAACCCCAGGCCTGCCCCTTATCAATCATCTCCTCGCTCCCCTCTGCGGCTTGCTTGCCCTGCATGCATCCAGGCCCCCTATCACCGCCCCATCGGACGTCATCAGGTGGTTTCATTTCGCTCGTCAGCCCCTGTTGCAGCCTTACGCACCAGAGGCACGCAGTAAGCAAGCCTTTCGACACGTCACAACTCAGCACCAGCCAGCCAGCCAGCCAGCGTTTGTTGGCAGCTGGACCGTCAAAACGTGTGTGCTAGGCTGCTAGGGTGGGTGCGATGATAAGCCACGCTTCTCTCCTGCAGGGAGCGAAAATCCGGGGCCCTTGTGTCAGCCCTGTGGGGAGAGGACGTCGTCTGGTTTGGTCTTCCCGCAGGGCAGATCCGGATCGGCACTCCGATGACGGGCGGCGTCGTCGTTTCCCGTTTGCTTGTTTGGCCCGGCCATGCCGCCCTGCGTGTCTACTTCTTACGCTGCCCATTGTCGCCTGCTCTTCTCTTGTTGATTGTCACGATTCACTTACACTGGCTTGTGAAGAAATGAGCCGGCATGATGGGCTGAGTTGGTGAAAGCCTCCCCCCTCACATTGCATATTACTGGCCGCTTCCCCTGCCCAGGAGGCGGCGGATGACACGGAATCAAGCGGGTCTAGATGTAATGTAATGCAGCCTCGTCGGCACGGACCCGGCCCACCGCCATGGAAAATTGTTGATTTTGTTTGTGTTCTCTGGAGACATCCCATGTTGGTGAGCAGCCAACGCGGGAGGCTCGGACAAACACCTCGCACTCTACATATACTGTTGCAAAGGCCCCATAAGACACATGCAGGGGCAGCTGCACGAGCGAGGCACAGCCCTGGGCTTGTGGATGGGTGGGGGGGCGTGGGTGGGTGTGGAAGCAGTACCATGACATATTGGCCCAGATGACATGTTCACCTCTGCCGTCCCAAGCAGATTTCGGTACCGATGGAGATAGCTTCGTTACCTGCATGCACATGTGCCATGCAAGGTGGCCGGCCCATCAGGCTCGCCCGCGTGGAGATAGCCAGAGGGGTAAAGGAGGAAACAAGAAAACAAAAACAAAGAGAAAAGCGAAGCAACGTCAGTCTCGGACATCGGTCCACCGGCCCCTCGTGCCAGATGAAGCTCCCTTTCCCGGCATCCTGCAGGCCAGACGTGCCCCCCCCCCCCCAAAAAAAAAGTGTTCCTACCTATCCCCAGCGTCGGGCTCGCCTGTCAAGGCCGCATATGCCGCCGCCCTGGAGGGGAGGAAGGGGTGGCACCATCATCACGCGCATCGCCTCAGATGCACGACGTGCATGAAGGGATCGCCAACGTGATCGCTGATCGCATATTCCTCCCGTCGCGGTGGCAGCCACCAAGAGGAGATGATGCCATCCATGGCGGGCACGCGGCGGGACGTCTGACCGGCCGCAGCCACACAAGCCACAAGAGGGGCCCGGCAGGCGTGTTGTCTGTGTGTGTCTGTCCCTCTTGTCCAGCGCAGTTGTCGTCGGCTGGCAGCGTCTCAGTTCGAAGGGTTGAGGCTCAACCGTTGAGCTATTTCTGACCTCCGGCAGGTGACAGCTTGCTTACTCAGACTGGGGTTCCGGGCGGAGGCTGTATGTAAGGTGTGTGTCCCTTCCAATGACCCTCGATGGCGTACTCGTACTCCGTATCTACATGGGCATTCACCGGAGAAGGGAAGGAGATGTCAGGTGGGTCCGTGGATGAAGGGGGGGAGAACTGCCCGTGAATGACCGACCCACTGTGCGGCCTCATCCGGCGATGATCTCTTATTCCCGGAGATGGAGCTTCTGTCAAGAGGAAAATCTCCAAAGTGTCAGAGAATCCGCCCGCCCCCCTCAGTGGGGCGGTAACGTAAGAGGCACCTGATGGCTCGACGTCAACCTTGATTTCTGCGTGTGTTGGTTGGTGCTCCGAAGGCGAGGTTGGGGCCGTGTTTCGTGCTGACAGCAGTCTTGTGGGTTGTTCGTTCTTAGCGAAGCAGTTGATGATCACCACGCAGGTGTTATCCACTCACAAACACACGCCTCGGCGCAGGGGGAAAAAAAATTCGAGGCGGTGAATTGGGAACGCTCGGGTAGCGAAAAATCGATGGAGCAGTCTGCATGATGCTCAGGCAAATCTCGTCAATCCCACGCTGGGTCAACGGCGGTCGAGTCAGTAGAGTCGCAGCAAGACCTGAGAACAGGCCGGACTGAGGTCATCACATTCGTGCAGGCAGGACATCATTGGGCAGAAGAAGCCGACGCCGAGATTCGATAGCTGCGTGTGCGCGTCTAGAAGCTCTGAGCACCAGTTCCCCGGGCCCCGTCCCCCCAAGACCCGACCGAGATGCCGCCCTGCCGCCGGAACCAGCAGGCCGTCTTGGGATCACCGATGCCGAGGGCATGGACGCCGTCACACGAGACTCTTTCCCGCTCAGACCTGCATATGGCCACACGACCTATGAGGCCCGGCAGTGGGCGTGTCTGAGTCGGCCCTACGAGACAACCACCCCCCTCAAGGCGAGATGGAGCCGGCCTATGCTGGGAACACCTCGGCCGTAATCCCCTGCCTCGCGCCTCCAATTGGGCGGCATCGTCGACAAGGCCACCCTCTTGGCCTCACTCTTTAAAGCGCCGAGGGAAGGAAGCCCCGGCGATTAGGCCGGCTCAGAGACACAAGCACTCTCTCAGCCTCCACTCTCACTCGCTCACCACAAGACACAGTGACTTGGCCAACGTCGCATGCGGTGCGGCATGACACGAGCCGAGATTCCTCTGCCTGCACGCCCCGAGACGGAGGCGCGCATGCCTCCTCGATGCTCCTCAGCCCGGTGGGTCGTTATACCAACGGGGCTCCACCGTGTGAGTGACCGACCTTGAGAGTGAGTGATGGATGGATGCAACGTGACACAAGCGGGCGCACATGCACGAAAATATTTCACGTGTGTGTTAGCGGACGCGGCTGGCCGTTGGATGGATGCACCACCAAAGGCAGGGTCAACTCGCGCAGTCGTAGGGACGGGGAGGCTTGGTCGACGGCCAACTCCAATTCTGGGCTTGTGTCACAGAGTGTTTTCCCTATAGGGAGGCGTACCCAGACCTATGGCCAGGAGCCGGAGGCGAGTGCTGGGTGGGCAACGATGCATGTTCCCGGTGTGGTACAGGTTTCTGGGCCCGTCTTGGTGTGACAATGCTCTCTCTTGGGACACGATCTCAGAGACATTCGCTTTGCTGGTGTACCCCTGAGTCGGTGTTCCCAGGTCATGTTTGCCTCTCGACAGATGCCCTCCCATGACGGTGCCCTATACATAGAAGGCCCAGGTAACGTGTCAGCCAATGTGTGTGTAGGAAGTGATCGGTGGCGAGTGGTGCCTGGACTGAGGACAATTAAATCACTCACTTGCTCGGTGAGTCTCTGCACAAGTATGTACTGTACATACTATGTATCTCGTGTCCGTCTTTTGGGGCGGGTAGATGTGAGGTTGAGAGTGGGTCCGGCGATGTTGCCAGGGATCAAGATGGAGTGGACGACCACAAGTCAATGCTCTCTCTTTCTCTTTCTGTGTGTGTGTGTGTGGAGTCACTGAGCCGCCCTCGAAAAGCTGAAAGTCTCGGCATCCAAGCCCCTGAGCCACAGCCTTGGAAGACCCAGGCACACACCACCAGTGGCGGTTACTTCTCGCCTAGGCCGGTTAGAGAGGTTAGGTAGGGCTGGCTAGGGCTGGCTGAGTTCAACGCAAGCGTGTGAGGCACGCTTGTCCAGGGCCGGCCTACTGTATCAGATGGGCAAGCTTCTCTCGTATAGACTGCCGGGACCTATGTGCGCGTACGCGTTTCTCAGCTGGACAGTCTGGCCCTATGGTTAGTTAGTTGTAAACTATCTGCTAATGCTAATATAGACCACACACACACACACGACTACACACCTCCCGGATGTGTGTGGTACGAAGAGACGAACATGATCTCCGCTGACGTCTTTGCGCGAGATCATCTCGCATTGACCTTAGTTGTGTGATCCTCCATCCTGCGTCGATCGAGCACGCTGCACAAAGGCCCAACGTCCCTGATTCAGTCGCCTTTCCAGGCACACGGACACCACACAGCACGGCGGCAGCATGGCAAACCCCAAGAGGCCTCCCCGGGCCTCATGCGGCGATGTTCTAGTTGGTTGCCGGCCCCCCAAAGGCTTCCTGGGATCATCCGTCAACCGGCGTGCCGGACCAGACTGCTCTCCTCCCACGACGCGAACAAATCTCAAGGGCCGATTTGTGTTTCTGCAACGGCCATCTGACACCAAGTGAGTCATGGCTATGCAGCTTGCAGCCTGCAGCTTGCTGGCCGCTCGAGACCGGTGTCATCGTGCCCACGGGGAAGTCACCATACACACACGCTCACAGCACACACACACACACAAGACACAAACACATCTTGTTTCTCACTCCCGCCGGCGGGCGATGCGACGGGATGGGGGCGGCATCATGCAACCGGCCCTGTTCCTCTCAGATTCGCCCCGGGAAACGTCGATCGATCTCCCGTGTCTGTCTTCCCTCGGGTATCACCATCCACCCCCGAGAGCATCTCCACAACGGGGCTGCACAAGACCCCCCCTTTTTTTCTCTTCTTCTTCCAGCCCCCGGCCCAACTACATACAATTCTCACTCTTCTCACACCTGGCCTGCCCTGCCCTGCACCTATCCGTGTGGCAGTGAAAGCGTTTTGTCTCACGACTCTCGCAGTTCTGGAACTCATGTCCCCCCTCCCGCTCTCAATACCACGCACTGCAACATGTCAAGGAGGGCATTGCCCTGCTTACGCCGCCACCCAACCCGGACGGGCCCTGCCCACTTTTGCTGGCTGCGCGAGGCAGATACTATCTGATTCATCCAAGGCGGAGCTTGTGGCCCATTACACACAACCCGCCAGCACCCGCCAACCAGAGCCGGTCCTGCCCCCAGGCGTAGGTGTGATATTGAAACAAGGAATATCAAAACGAGTTTGCTGCAAAGAAAACCTGCTCGATCGCAGAGCAAAAGTAACAGGGCAGTGGCCGCTGGCAGGCAACTTCTTGTTCCTGTGCTGCTCAGCCCCCCGGCCAAACTCTAATGCTAACACCACACACACACACACAATACTTATGCACGTATGTGCGTGTAAGTTGTATACTATAGTAGGCAGAGTGACTTACACTCTCTCACAGGCCAACCCAGAGCCCCCTTTCCAACCCCCCGCCCCGTCCAACCACCCCTCTCGCCTCCTGATTAGATCTCGCATGCATGCAGCCCCGACCCAGCAAGGGGCGATGCCGCTGACGGCGCCCCCAAGGGCAATAAACCTACATTCTCGGCGCGCACAGAAACAAGAGCTTCCTCTGCCCTACGGCCTTCGTGCCGGGAGGCGCCCTGCCATGCCCTGCCATGCCCTGCCATGCCCTGCCCTGCCCTATAACCGGCATCAACTATACGTGCTGCGCTGTACTTTTCACAAAACACATGACAGCGCAGCCCTGTCCTCGCTACCGGAGCAAAACCTACGATGTGGTATCAAAAAAGGGCCCTTGCATGGCTCCCTACCCGGGCCCGTCTACAACACTAATGATCCCACCCCGTAGTAGTATTAGTAAATAAGAAGAAAGAAGATACAGTTTCATTGCCTCCCCTGGGGGGGCGCTGGGGGGCGGGAGAGCGGGGCGCATTGCGGACGTAACGGACGGACATGCGGATTGCACCTCGGGTCCTGGCGTGTGAGCGAGCGAGCGAGCGGGCGGGCGGGCGGGCGGCGACGACGACGACGCGGCGTGCGGCGACCACCATCCATCCACCCCCCCCGCCAGCCTGACGGCGGGGCACACTGGACAGCAGCCAACGACAGACAGCGGTAGCATGGCAGGGGCGCCCCGCCGTCCGACAGATGGGAGTGAGATTATGCAGGCTCGACATGGGATGGACATGTGCGCCTTGCTGCCGCTGCCGCTGCGTGCGTACCTTGCGTGCCTTGCGTGCGGTTGCATGTATGTGTGCTTTAGAGGATACACCCACCCGCCGACCCACACGCACAAACACAAACACACACACACACACTCTCCTCTCTCTCTTTTGCGGAATTAGGAAACGTTCGTTAGGGTGCTGTACGTGCGTGTAGACTACGCACTGCAACACATCTCACCACTCCTGCCACCGGGGGTGCGATGCTTTCCCGGGGACGGAGGCATCACCAATCACACGTGCGGGTGCTTCCGAGAAGGGCAACGACAGCGCACCTCAACGCGTGGTAATGACTCGGACTATTAACTCACATCTCAACCTTACGGGGCAGGGCAGGGCAGGGCAGGGGGAGGCAGATGAGGCCTTACATCCCAATTTTCGGAAAAAGTACAGCCTCATCAAAGCAAAAAAAAAAAGACAATATCAAACGAAGAGAAGAAAGGTAAAGTGGTAGAGTATATGCAAGGCAAGTGTTTGTGCCGGACAGGCCAGCCAGCCCGCCTATGGTGTGCTCCGCCCGTTGCTCCGTCATCGCATCGTCCACTCTCCTCCCTCCTCCCTCAGCCGGGGGGGGGGGGCCTCGCATAAACCTCCAGATCCATATAACAGCTCCGACGCCGCTTGCCTGCCCACCCGTCCGCTTGCCATGCTGCGGCCGGGGCGGATGCAACGCGATCGGACCGTGCATCACATGCCAGGGTGGGGCCCAATGCACACACGCGCACACGACATGGCAGACCCTTTTCCCTCCTCTCCTCCCTGCCGCAAAGAGAGAGAGAGAGGGAGAGAGAGGGAGAAAACAAGAAGTGGGGAGAAAGTGGTAGAAACGAGACAAGAGCCCGGGACCAGGGAGACCCGGGGCTACGTGCACCTCTTTGGTGTGGTAGTTGTGTGTGCGTATGCGCATGCCAAGCTGGGAGGGAGGGAGGTAGAGTTGGGTTGTGGGAGATGAGGAGTGTTTTTGTCCCGAGCTTTGACAGTATCGGCCCCCAAACCTTCTCGCCAGGGGGTCGAAGGGGATGGGGATGGGCATGGGGAAG